>JAABOM020071026.1:0-36833 GCA_011800125.2 Solanum clarkiae | reverse complement strand
ATTGATAGGTGGTAGCCCGAGGGGTGGAAGAATCACCTAGCCAGGGACGATCCTATCACGGGTGGTAGTCCGAGGGGGTTAAGGAAGAACCTAGCTAGGGACGATCCCATATCCCGAGGGGTGGAAGAATTACCTAGCCAAGGAAACATCTATTACGAGTGGTAGCCTGAGGGGTTAAGGAATAACCTAGCCAGGGACGATCCCGATATAGTTTACCACTGATCAGTTAGTCATTTGTATTACAGTTGTGCACAGATTTTACAGTATAGATTTTATAGTAAAGGTAAAGTGATATAAAGAACATAAAGTACATGATTCTATAGTATAACTAAAGGTGGTCCCTGATCTTCCACAGATGCATGGTTTCATTTGAGTTGTTACTTTATATGCAACATATCCTGCCTTACATACTCAGTACATTATGTCGTACTAATGTCCCTTATGGGGGACCTTCATTTCATGCTGCAGGTACAGGTGCTAGTAGATCTCCCTAGTAGAAGTACAGGATATTCAACTGCTGTCACCAAGCTCCAGGTTGCTTCAGGGCTTTGTATATGTCTAGAGATTACATGTTTTATTGCACAGTTGTTGAGGCGGGGCCTATCCCGACCCTTATCAGATGTCTTTTCTTTATTTAGAGTCTTTGTAGACTATGTAAAGTAAAATGTGGTCATGTCTCATACTTTAAATACCGTGGCCCCAACGGCCTAGTCATATACATTTTCTTTTGGCTTGTTATCACTGTTTATCTTCTTAAAGGCATGTCAAACGCAGCAACCTCTTATAATATGTATAGAAAGCATATAGTTGCAGGTTGATTCTTCCGAGCCTTATCGGCAACGAGTACCAGTCCGCCGGATGGGACTTTGGGGCTTGACAAAGAATCACCTAGCATGGGACGATCCCATATTTTAGGGGGTATCCCTGAGGTGAAAGGAAAGCCTAGCATGGGGTTGATCCCGATATTGATTTAGCACTGATGAACTGGTCATTTGTATTATATGTTGTGCACAGATTATACAGTAGAGAAAGGTAAAGTAATAAAAAGGACATAAAGTACATGATTCCACAATATGAATAAAGGTTGTCTCTTATCCTTACACAATGCATGATTTCATTTGAGTTGTTGCTTCATATACAGTACTTCCTGCCTTTCATATTTAGTACATTATCTCATACTCATGTCCCTTATGAGGGATCTGCATTTCATGCTGCAAGTACAGGAGCTAATTTATCCTCCCCGTAAGAGTACAGGATATCCATTTGCTGTTACTGAGCTCCAAATTACTTCGGAGTTGTGTGTGTCTAGAGCGTGTATTTTGGTACTGTATAGTTAGTCATGAGGCAGGGACTTCGCGAACCCTTATCAGATACTATTTCCTATTTAGAGGCTTTTTAGACATTTTAAAGTAAAGTGTGGTCATGTCTTGTACTTTAGACATTGTGGCTCAAATGGCCTAGTCATATGCATTTCCTTTTGGCTTACTATTACTATCAACTTTCTTGAAAGCATGTTGAATGTGGAAACCCCTTTTAATGTTCATAGAAAGTGCATGGTTATATGTTGGGTCTCCCGAGCCTTATCGATAACGGGTGCCAATTCCTCTTAATAGGACTTTGGGTGTGACAGGGTTAGTAATGCACATTATTGAGATGGGCCAAGTCACATAGTGAAATTCACCTCTCACCTTTGACCAAAGTGCTTGGTGAACTTAACTTACTGTCCTATATACTACATACTAGAAAAAAATTAGGTTATCTGGTGATACTGTGTTAGGAATCATGGGGAACATAATACCCTAGTTTATTTCCTTATTGATTTCACTCCTGTAGTAGTTAGTTTATTTTTCCATTGATTATTGCAGAAACCCCTCCCCCCTCTTTTTGGGAAGTAAGTCGATTAACTACTCAAATTGCTATCATTGAATTCTCTTGAGTCTATGTATTTCTTGTAGATTTGACCCTAACCTTTGTTAGGTTCTATTTCTTATCAATCACTGCTTTATCCTCTAAAAAAGTATGTAACTTGGGCAATATCAGTTACCTGTGACTATATTATGATTTTCATTAATATGATTCTAAGTATAAAAGTATGTTTTAAAGATGATGATCATGAGATAGTGATGATATGATGATGAGGGTAACTTAAACACTAAATGATGATGAAATGATCATAAGATGGGGAGCATACCCATACTATATGCAAGTTTATGTAGATGGACTATTTTTATGATGTAAGATGTTTACATGAGGTTGTGATGCCTATTTTACAAGCTATGAAAGTATGATTTTGATAAAGTATGAATTATTTTGAAAGCTATGTATATGCATGATCATGTATTTCATGGGACTTAGCACTGAATGAGCTTGTGTGAGGAGACTAACACCAAGGGTCCTTACATAAATTCTCGAGTCTCACAACTATATGCCATTGTATGTTTATTATTATGTGGCTATAAGGCTAGCTAATAGATCCATATAGCATTACGCTAATGTGATACTCACTATGCTAGGATAGAGCCTAAAGGGTGGTGTATTTATGTACATATGATTCTCACCATGATAGGATAGACCCTATAGAGTAAGAGTCGAGCCTACCTTGACAAAGTAGGCTCCTCTTTTGCTCGGTGTAGAGCGAATATCAAAATTTCATGTAATAGTCAACATGGTCTTATTGTCGATTATGCTCTAATTTCCAATTATGTAGGCTAGGTTATGAAATGGTTTTATGATGCTTCCATTCATGGTTTTAAATGTGCACTGATCATTCATATTTTATCCTTATTCTATTGCTCAGGAATATGCATATTGATATTATGTTATGATGTTTACTTGATACATAATGTACCTACATACTTAATACATTCCATGTATTAACGGATACTTCTTTTCTTACATGATCTAACCATATCTGGAGGGGTGACGACAAGGCTATTCCTCTATTTCATGTCTAGAGTTAGATTGTGCTTTGAAGATTATGGCTGAGTTTCCATGCTTAGGGAACAAGTCTTATTCTTGTTATGCTTTCATGTAGAGACTTTATGATTTCACTTGTTATTCTATCTTGAGGGTCAGCTAGTAGCACGTTTTACACACTGTCAATGTCCATGATGTAGAGGCATGTTTTGGACTAAAGATGCACAATTTCCTAAGGAAAACTGTGACTTTGATGATGATATGTTTCACTTCCTTACTCTCTTATAAATTGCTTACTTTATCTTATGTATGCTTCTTATATAAATAAGATGCTTTGATGGGGCGCCTGCGAGTGTCACATTTTTCATTTCATGGCTAGGCCCAAAGTTCGGGTTATGATAAACTTAATATAAAAGCACAAAGTTTGAAAGTATCCTAGGAAGTCCAACATGTTGCGTCTAGTAGAATCTTGTTCATAGGTGTGATGCGTACCACATCCATGAGCGAGGGGTTATGAAACGTCTAGGAAGTCTTTGCTTCTTTTGTGATCTATGTCATGACCTCAAGACTCCCATTTCCTAATTCTTATCCTTTGATAATCTCAAAAAATGCCTCCAAGATGTACTTCATTGGCTAGGAGAGTTGATGCTAACGAGGACCAAGTTCCTTCAGCTCCTCAAGGCTCTCAACTCAACCAAGTGGCTAACGGGGAGTTTAGGGTTGCTATTACTATGTTGGTGCAAGTTTTTGCTTGTCCAGAGACTCTTACTATGGCTTCAAGGGTGATTGATTTTGTAGGATGAATACTCTAGAGTTCCATGTTTCCAAGGTGGATGACAATCCATAAGAATTTATTGATAATGTCTGCAAGGAGGTGGATATTATGGGGGTGTGATTTTAGGAGAAAGGCCTAATTAGAGACTTATCAACTAAAGGGAATTTCTTAAGTTTGGTTCACACAACGAAAGTCCAAAAGCATTGAAGAAGGTTTTATTAATTAGGAGTTGTTTAAGGCTGCTTTCATTGATTGTTTCTTCCCACTTGAATTAAGGGAATCTAAGGTGATAGAGTTTATGAATTTGATGAAAGGTGGAATGAGTGTGAGGGAATAAGCACTCAAGTTCAGAAAATAGTCCAAGTACGCTCCTTCTTTCATTTCCGACTCTGGTGTCTAAATGACCGAGTTCACCACGGGTGTATCCAACTTGGTGAAGATAGAGTGTAAAGTCTTGATGCTTATCAAGGATATGAAAATTTCTTGGCTCATGGCATATGCCAAACAAGTGGAAAGAGAGAAATTCAAAAGATAAGGGTGAGGGAGTCCAAAAGGGCTCATTTTGATGGAGGATTTTCACATGCTAAGACCGGTAGTGGTCATTTCCAACAAGGCAAAGGGTCAGCAAAAAGTGCTCCTGAAAGGTTTAATAAGGATAGGGTGTATAACTCTAAGGCTCAAGTTGATAGTCCAAAGAGTCGTGGTGCTATCCTTCCCAGGTTTCCCAAGTGTGAGAGGAACCATATCGATGATTGCTTGAGAGGAACGGGAGCTTGATATAATTGTGGAAAGATGGGGCACAAGGTCTATGAGTGTCCTAATGATACTAATAAAGGGAAGGAAGGCCATCAAAATAATCAAATGGTTCCTAGAAGGAAAGTGCAACAAGGTGCCCAAGCTCAAGGAGGTGATCCACAGGATAATCGATTTTATGCTTTACATGTTAGGAAAGAGGTTGAGTCTCCCAATGTAGTTACAGGTATGTTAAGAGTCTTTGACTATAATGTATATTCTTTGCTTGACCTCAGTGCTAATATGTTTTGTCACTCCTTACCTTGCCATAAAATTTGACATGTCTCCTAAAGTCTTGTTAGAGCCTTATTCGATTTATACTCTAATAAGTGAATCGAACCTAGCCAAGAAAGTCTATAGAAATTATCCCGTGCCAGTCTTGCATAAAATTTTTTCATGTGATCTTGTTAAACTCGATATGACCAATTTTGATGTTATTCTTGGTATGGATTGGTTGCAGGCTCCTTATACCTCTATTGATTGTAGAACTCGTAGGGTGACATTCCAACATCCTAATGAGTCCTTTCTTGAGTGGAGAAGAATAAATTTGGTGTTCAAGAGTAAGTTTGTATCTTATGTAAAGGCTATGAAAATGATCTTCAAGGGGTTCACATATCATGTTTTTTAGGTTATGGATATTGACTCTAATGTTTCTATTCTTGATTCTGTTCCTATAGTTAATGAGTTCACAGATATCTTTCCCATTGACTTATCCAGTATTCCTCTCGAAAGGGAAATTCACTTTGTCATTGTCTTTTAATCAAGAGAATTGGTTGATTAAGGGTTCATAAGGCCTAGTGTATCTCCCAGGGGTGATCCCATATTGTTTGTAAGAAGAAGGATGATTCACTTCGAATGTGTGTGGATTATCAAAAAATAAATAAGGTGACTATAGTGAATGAATTGGTTGATGTGTTTCCTGAAGATCTTCTAGGTTTACCTCCAAAACGAGAAGTAGATTTTTGTATTGACTTACTTTCAGGCACTCAACCTATTTCTATCTCTCCATATACAATAGCCCGAGTAGAATTACGTAAATTAAAGGAGCAATTAAAAGACTTGTTGGAGAAGGATTTTATAAGTCCTAGTATGTCCCCTTGGGGTGCACCAGTTTTATTTGTACATAAAAAGGATGGCACCCTGAGAATGTGTATCGACTATCGACAATATTATAGGGTGACAATCAAGAACAAATACCCCCTATCTAGGATTGATGATTTATTTGATCAGTTACAGGGTGCCAAATGCTATTCAAATATTGACCTGAGATCAATTTATCACCAAGTGAGGGTGTAGGAGAGAGATGTACCCAAAACAGCTTTCAGGACACGCTATGGTCACTTTTAATTGCTTGTTATGTCATTTAGGCTAAAAAATGCACCAGTAGTTTTTATGGATTTGATGAACAAGGTATTCAGGCCATTCTTGGACGTGTTTGTGATAGTATTTATATATGATATTTTGGTATATCCAAGATCAGAAGAGGACCATGCAAATCACTTAGAACAGGTATTACAAGATCTTCGTGATCGCCAATTGTACGCCAAGTTTTCCAAATGTGAATTTTGGTTGATATCAGTGGAATTCTTGGGTCATATTGTATCCGATGAAAGAATAAGGGTTGATTCACAAAATCTAGAGCTTGTGAAAGATTGACCAAGGCCAACAACACCCACAGAAGTTCGAAGCTTCCTAGAGTTGGCAGGTTATTATAGAAGTTTGTTGAAGGTTTTCTTCTATTTTTGCACTATAATAAAGTTGACATATAAGGTAACCAAGCTCCAATGGAATGACACATGTGAAAGAAGCTTTCAAGAGTTTAAAAGCAGGATAACTTTTGCACCAGTGTTAGTGCTACCGGAAGGCATAGAGGGGTATGCAGTGTATTGTGATGCTTCAGGGGTTGGCTTAGGATTTATACTGACATAACATGGTAGGGTAATTGCTTATACCTCTAGACAACTACAACCGCATGAGATAAACTACCAAACACATAACCTTGAGATAGCAGTGGTTGTGTTTGTTTTGAAAATATGGTTCCACTATTTTAAGGCAGTGGAGATGGCTGGATCTAATAAAGGATTACGATGTTGATATACTATACCATCCAGCGAAATAAAATGTTGTAGACGATGCTCTGAGTCGTAAGGTAATCATGAATATTGGTGATCAGACCATGGTAAGTCAAGGAGTGTCTAAGGATCTATGTTAACTAGCCAGTTTAGGAGTTCACCGTCTTGAAACTCCAAATGAAGGGGTTGTTGTGCATGATGTTGCAGAGTCTTCATTACTAATAGAGGTACATGAAAAGCAGTTCAAGGATCCTGGTCTGCGAGACTTAAGAAAAAGGTGAGTTAGGGTACGCTGAAGGGCTTTGAACTTTAAAAAAATCGAGTACTTTATTGCCAAAATATATTATATGTACCTAATATTAATGGACTAAGAACGAAGGATAATGAAAGAAGCTCATCATTCAAGATATTCTATCCATTCGAGATCAACTAAGATGTATCATGACCTGAAGGAAATGTTTTAGTGGAGAGGCATGAAAAAGCACCTTGCATAATTTGTTGCACAATGTCCGAATTGTCAAAAAGTCAAAATAGAGCACCAAAAGATGGGAGGTTTTATGCAATGTATAGAACTTCCAACACGGAAGTTGGACATGATTAATGTGGATTTTTTTACTAGATTTCCTCGCTCCTTTCAGAAGTTTGACTAAATATGGGTACTTGTTGATCGACTTACAAAGTCAGCACACCTACTACCTATTAAGAGTGATTATTCGGCTGAAGAGTATGCAAAAGTATACCTCAAAGAGATAGTTAGGCTACATGGGGTCCTAATGTCTATTATATCCGATTTTGGGGAGCTCAATTCACTACAATGTTTTGAAAATCCATCCAAAGGAGTTTAGGGGAACAAGTGAATCTGAGTACAGCTTTCCACCCTCAAACTGGCAGTCAAGTAGAATGCACCATTCAAATGCTTGAAGATATGTTATAGGCCTGTGCATTAGACTTTAAGGGTAGTTGGGTGGACTGTTTGCAACTTATTAAATTTTCCTACAATAATAGCTACTATTCAAGCATTAAGATGGCACCTTATAAAGCTTTGTATGGAAGGAAATGTAGGATGCTAATCGGACTGTTTAAAGTGGGTGAAACTACCTTAGTTGGACCAGATCTAGTACAACAAGCCAAGAACAAAGTTAGGGAAATACAACAGTGGCTAGAAACAGCCCAAAAAATCACAAATCATATGCAAATGTTAGGAGGGGAGGGATGGAATTATCATTAGGAGATTGGGTATTCATGAAAGTGTCCTCTATGAAAGGTGTTATGAGATTTGGAAAGAAAGGAAAACTAAGCGCACATTACATAGGGTAATGTAAAATTATTAAGAAGCTCGGCCAAGTGGCATATGAACTAGAGATACCCCAAGAGTTTTCAACGGTTCATCTAGTTTTTCATATATCAATGCTTCAAAAATGCATAAATGACCCGTCTCATATCACTCTTATTTAAGTTATGCAGGTTACAAAATATCTCACTAATGAAGAGGTACCTATTGCTATTCTAGATCGTCAAGTTAAGAAGCTAAGGAATAAAGAAATGGCTTCAGTAAAGGTAATTTGGAGGAACCAGCAAGCCAAAAAAAGAACGTCGGAGGTTGAGGAGGCAAGTAGATCTAAGTAATCTTACTTATTTGAAGCTAATGAGGAAGTCTAACATGCAGAGTCGGGGCATTAATAGGTACATATGTTTAAATACTTGTTATGTTGTCAAAAGTTTGTTTAAGTAAAGGTTTGAACTTAGTTAAGCTATCCAATTATGCTAACATTCGAAGACGAATGTTCCTAAGGGGGGATGTAACACCTCATATAATATGTGTAGTAGTCCTATGCATATTGAACATGATAAGTCTTGGTGAAATTAGTGCCCATTTTTGGAAGTGCTCGAATATAAAATTAAAGGGCTATATATACGTCTAACGCTTAAGATGATCGAGTGCATATAAGCTTTAGGTTAAAGTGAGGAGATCACGGCCTTAAATTAAGTGAAAGTCTTAAGATGCTTTTAGGACTTAGGAAGATAGCAGGTGAGTCACCTACACGCTTAGCTTAAATATGCAAGGTAGATTTAGACGAGACCCGACACCGAATCTGTCCAAGTCCGATATGAATAAAGTCCGTGTTATGGGTGTAGTTTTAACCCATTGTTTAGCATCACTTATGGACAATGTTTACAGCCCAAGGTGATAACAAAAATGTCCCAAGTACATTCACAACTCATTTGACGATTTGGGCCCAAATCTAGTGAAAGGAAAAGTTGGCATCCAAGGCTCATCAAATTGGAACCTAATAAGGCCCAAGTGAAAGGGGAAAAATGCTAAATTAATGACTTGATAAAATAAGGCTTAAAAAGAAAAAGAGAGTCGCCCAAAGAGTGCCTTTAAAAGGGAATACAAGCAGCTCCTTTAAGCCATTTCAACTTAGAAAAGAATTAGATTTTTTCAAAGTTTTCTTTGTACTCTTTCTTGATTTTATAAAGCATTCAGAAGAGACTTTTAGGGTTTTAAAGAGGCCATACACCTTTAATGCAAAGTTAAGTAAAGATAATTGTGTATTTAGTATGGTTTTTCATGTAAAACAAGCAGAATAGACTAGATATACTTATGCTGGAATTGTTGGATAGTATGTGTTCCGAAGATTGTTGCACACTTTTCTTGCATATTTGAAAACTTTTCTCTTCTTGTTTGGCTTGATTATGAAGGGAGGTTTCTTTTGTTAATGAGTTTTAGGCATGCACCCTTTTATCTTCCGTAAAAAAGTGAGTTTTTATATGATACTGTAATTGTGCTCTTAGTAGGAACTTGAGGGTTGATAATTGGAGATTATTGTTTTACATTCTCCATATATTTTAACTGTTTTTGGACTATTTTGGGACTGTTTCTATGTATAAATATGGTAGGTACAGTTTGGTTAAATTTGGAACAGGTTTGGGATTGTTTACGTCAAAATATAGCGAAAGAACGTAATGTTGTGCGGCCTACAAGTGTGTTGTGTAGAATTGTTATGTGTTGTGATTTGTGGGCTGTTGTAAGCCTTTTATGTATTTAGTCAAGTTATACATGACATGTATATGAGAATGTGCATTAGAAAATACGATTAAAGGTGGAAAGGTTGAAAGAAGACTCTTGGGTTGATAACTACACGCTTGCTACCCGTGCATTATTTTTTTATCAGATTGGATTGCCTAGACGTATCTATTAGCTGCTAATACTAGTTTGATCACCTACTATATTGTAGATAAGTATTTGGTGGAAGAAGAGGTTACTTCGGGGTAATAACTAAATCATACAATGAGGTATGTTAGGCTACTCGATTTTGTATTACTTGGCATGAAATCCAGATTCTTCCTTGGCACATAGAGGAACTTATCAACTCTGAAATATCTAATAACCCTATCACCAATCTTTAAAATGTTTATATTCTTCCATACATAGTCATTTGTATATCTGCATACATACTCGGATACCAAGATACATGAGTTCTTTTTGCTAAATAACGTTCATATGTTGTTCCATCTCTGACGCACTTCATTAATTGTATAACCTACTCTTTTAATAGTGGTACAGTCTTGTATGGTTATTTACATGTCACATGTAATATCTATGGTCCTACGGCTCAAATATTATGGACACCAAAAGAATCATCTCAAAGGTAAATAAAGGATAAAGTAAGTTGCTTATTGATGAGTGGTATCCCAGGGGTGGAAGAATCACCTAACATGGGTCAATCCCATATTAACGGGGGTATCCTAGGGGCGAAAGGAAGCCTAGCATGGGTCGATCTAGATATTGAGTTACCACTGATCTGCTAGTCATTTGTATCATATGTTGTGCACAGATAATACAATAAAGAAAGTTAAAGTAATAAAGAGTACATAAAGTAAATGATTCAACAATATGACTATAGGTGGTCTCTTATCCTTAGACCAATGCATGATTTCATTTGAGTTCTTACTTCATATACAGTACTTCCTGCCTTACATATTTAGTATATTATCTCGTACTGATGTTCTTTACAGGGGACCCACATTTCATGTTGCAGGTACAGGAACTAATACATCTCCTTAGTAGGAGTACAGGATATCCAGTTATTGTTACAAAGCTCTATGTTGCTTCCAGGCTTTGTGTGTCTACTGCTTATATTTTTGTATTGTACAGTTAGTCATGAGGTGGGGCCTATCCCGACCCTTATCAGACATTATTTCCTATTTAGAGGCTTTGTAGACAATGTAATGTAAAGTGTGATCATGTCTCATACTTTAGACATTGTAGCTCCAACGACCTAGTCATATGCATTTACTTTTGGCTTGCTATTACTATCTACTTTCTTGAAAGATTTTTGAATATGGAAACCCCTTACAATGTTCATAGAAAGTGCAAGGTTATATGTTAGTACTCCCGAGCCTTGTAAGTAACGGGTACTAGTCCGCCTTAATAGGAATTTAGGCGTGACAAAAGTGTTATCAGAGTGGGTCATCCTAGGAAGTTTACAAAGTCGTGTCTATGTAGAGTCTTGATTATGGATCCATTGTGCACCCCATTTGTAAGCAGGAGGCTACATGGAATTTAGGAGTTGTCACTTTCTTTTCATTCTTTAGGTCATGCCACAGGGTCAAGTGTTGTAGGTACCTCTGAATTGTTTTATAGAGCAAGTATGCCAAAAAATAAGAAAAATTAAAGGCAAAGGGAAGGAAGTAGAAGTTATAGTTAGTGTACCCAGTCAGGTGAGACAATGAAATGAGACCCAAGATGAGTCTCTGTCACAAACAACTCCAACTCCTCCAGCTCCTGATGAACTAGGTAGCAGTGTAATTCCCGTAGAACCACCTACCAATGCCACCTTGCAGGATCAGAGAAATGCAGTCCAACTATTGACTCATATAGTTGCTAGCCAGGGTCAAATACAAGAAGGCCGAGTTATAGGTGCAGGTGGTGCGAATAGGGCAGCTAGCATGAGCATATGTTACTTCCTTAATTTCAACCCTCCATCTTTCACCTGGTCGAATCCTAATGAAGATCCACAAGACTTCATCGATCAAATCCAACATACTTTAGAAGTTATGCATGTGAGTGGTGTAGAAGCCATTAAGCTACCAACATACAGATTGAAGGTTATGGTTATATTGTGGTATGAAACTTGGAAGCAATCTAAGGGTATAGGTGCACCTCCAACTACCTGGAAGGAGTTCAAAGAGGCATTTCTTGACCATTATTTGCCATTAGAGATCCAAGGGACCCGTGCAGATCAGTTCTTGAATCTCCACCAAGGGAACATGTGCATCAGGGAGTGTAGCCTTCAATTTAATTCCCTGTCTAGGTATGCTCCTAATGTAGTTGCTACTATGGCCGATAGATTTCATCGATATGTGGATGGATTGGATTCATATCCGTTAGAGACTGTACAGTATTCTCCTTGAATAAAGACATGGATATAGCAAGGGTGCAAGATATTTCACAGAAATTAGAGGATCAGAAACAAAGAAGAAGGACACAAGAGTTAGAAAGGGGACATTCCAAGAGGGCCAGATCTGCGGGGCAGTTTATAGCACCCCAAGGTGAGTTTAGGCCTCAATTTTCTAATAGAACGCCCAGGATATCATTTTCCTCATCCCACAGTATAACTAAAGGTGGTCTTTTATGCTACACCAGTGTACAGTTTCACTTGAGTTGTTATATCATATATAGTGTTTCCTGCCTTACATACTCAGTATATTATCTCATACTAACGTCCCTTACGGGGCACCTACATTTCATGCTGCAGGTACAGGTGCTAGTAGATCTCCCCAGTAGGAGTACAGGATATTCAACTGCTGTCACCAAGTTCCAGGTTGCTTCGGCGCTTTGTATATGTCTAGAGCTTACATGTTTTATTGCACAGTTTGTTGAGGTGGGGCCTGTCCAACCCTTATCAGATATTTTCCTTTATTTAGAGGCTTTGTAGACTATGTAAAGTAAAATGTGGTCATGTCTCGTACTTTAAATACTGTGGCCCCAACGGCCTACTCATATGTATTTCCTTTTGGCTTGTTAGAACTATTATCTTCTTAAAGCCATGTCAAATGCAGAAAACCCTTATAGTGTGTATAGAAAGCACATAGTTACAAGTTGGTTTTCCCGATTCTTATCGGCAATGGGTGCCAGTCCTCCCTAAAAGGACTTTGGGGCGTCACAAAAGTGGTATCTGAGCGGGTCGTCCTAGGGAGTCTACAAAGTCGTATCTATGTAGAATCTTGTTTATCGATGTGTTGTGCACCACATTTATAAGTAGGAGGCTACGTGGCATTTAGGAGTTGTTACTTTCTTTCCATTCTTTAGATCGTGCCATAAAGTCAAGTGTAATAGTTGCATTGTGTCTAATTCTAAATTGTTTTGTACAGCAAGTATGCCAGAAATAAGGCAGAATAAAAGTAAAGGGAAGGGAATAGAAGTGGTGGTTGGTATACCTAGCCAGGTGAGACAAGAGATGAGGTTCAAGAGGAGTCTTTGTCACAGACATCTCTAACTCCTCCAGTTCCTGATGAACTAGAGAGAAGTGAAATTCCCCCAGAGCCACCGATTGATGCTACCGTGCAGGATCTGAGAAATGCAGTCCAACTATTGACCCGTATAGTTGCTGGTTAAGGTCAAAGGCAGGAAGGCCCAGTTATGGGTATAGGTGGTGCAAATTAGACAGTTGGTACCAGGATACGTGATTTTCTTAATTTGGACCCTCCAACCTTTACTAGGTTAGATCCTAATGAAGACCCCCAGGACTTTATTGATCAGATTCAGCGTACTTAAGATATTGTGCACGTGAGTGGTACAAAAGCAGTCGAGTTAGCGACATATAAGCTGAAGGGTATGGCTATATTGTGGTATGAAGCTTGGAAACAATCTAAGGGTGTAGATGTACCTCCAACTACCTGGAAAGAATCCAAAGAGGCATTTCTTGACCATTATTTTCCATTAGAGATTCGAGAGGCCCGTGCAGATCAGTTCCTAAATCTCCACTAGGGGAATATGAGTGTGAGAGAGTATAGCCTTCAATTTAATTCCCTGGTAAGGTATGCTCCTAATGTGGTTACTACAATGTTAGATAGAGTTCATCGATATGTAGACAGGTTGGGTACGTATCTGGTAAGAGATTGCACCATTGCTTCCCTAAACAAAGATACGGACATAGAAAGAATGCAGGTGTTTGCATAAAAATTGGAGGATCAGAGGCAGAGGAGAAGGAAACAAGAGTTAGAAAGGGGGCAGGCCAAAAGAGCCAGATCTACAGGGCAGTTTATACCACCCCAAGGTGAGCCCAGGCCTCGATTTTTTATAGACTACCTAGGCCATCCTCCTCCTACTCTACAGCCAGTGCTCCACCACAACTTCAAGGGTCTCAATGCAATCAGTTTGGTCAACGAGGTAAGGGACAAGGTACACGGACAACAGGATATTCAGCAAGATAGTAAATGACACCAAGGAAACCTTTTAAATAGTGTGGAAGGAGTCATCCAAGTATATGTCGTGTTGGGACAAATGTTTGCTATTGGTGTGGTATGTCAGGGCATATAATGAGGGAGTGCCTAAGGAGACGTATGGGTGGTATAGCACAACCTACTGGGTCAGCTGTTGCATCATCATCATCAGTTCCTCCAGAAGGTAGGGGTCATCAGGCACCTATGGGTCGTGGTAGAGGTGTTAGAGAGACAGCTAGCTCTAGCGGGGTCCAGAGTCGTGCTTATGCATTAGGGAGTCGACAGATGGAAGCTTCACCTGATGTGGTCACAGGTACATTGCCCATCTTTTCACATAATGTATATGCATTAATCGACCTAGTTCTACACTATCATACATCACTCCACTAGTTGCTGGGAAGCTTAAGAGAACACCTAAATTATTGAACAAACCATTTGAAGTGTCTACTCCAACCAGTGAAACTATTATGGCTAGAAGGGTTTATTATGACTGTGCAGTAACAGTTTCTAACCGTGACACATTGGCTGACCTTATTGAGTTAGAGATGGTGGAATTTGATGTTATAATGGGTATGTATTGGTTAGCTTCTTGTTATTCCACTGTTGATTGCCGAAATAAGAAAGTGTACTTCCACTTTCCAAATGAGGCAGTTCTTGAATGGAAAGGCAATGTTGGGGCACCAAAGGGTAAGCTTATCTCATACTTTAGGGCCAAAAAGATGATATCTAAGGGGTGTATATGTCATTTAGTCAGAGTAAGGGATAAGGAGGCAGAATCACTAACTCTTCAGTCAATGCCAGTAGTGAATGAATTTGATGATGTGTTCCCTGACGAACTCCCAGACTTACCTACCGAACGAGAAATAGATTTTGGTATTGACTTACTCCCAGGTACTCAACCTATTTCTATCCCTCCACATAGAATGGCCCCAGGAGAATTGCTTGAATTAAAAAAGCAGTTAAAAGATTTACTGGATAAGGGTTTTATAAGACCTAGTGTGTCCCCCGAGGTGCACCAGTGTTATTTGTATGCGAAAGAGATGGCGCCTTGAGAATGTGTATTGACTATCAACAATTGAATAAGGTGACAATTAAGAATAAATATCCTCTTCCCAGGATTGATGACTTACTTGATCAGTTACAGGGTGCCAAATGCTTTTCAAAAATTGATTTGAGATCAGGTTATCACCAAGTGAGGGTGAAGGAGCAAGATATACCCAAAACAGCTTTCACAACACGCTATGTCCACTTTGAATTTCTTGTTATGTCATTTGGGTTAACGAATGCACCAGCTCTTTTTATAGATTTGATGAACAGGGTATTCAAGCCATTCTTGGATGTGTTTGAGATTGTGTTCATGGATGATATTTTGGTATATTCAAGATAAGAAGAGGACCACGCAAACCCCTTGTGACAGGTGTTACAAACTCTTCGTGATCAAAAGTTGTATGCCAAATTTTCTAAATGTCAATTTTGGCTGAAGTCAGTAGCATTCCTGGGCCATATTTTGTCTAATGAGGGAAAAAGGGTTGATTCAGAAAAGATAGAGGCTATAAAAGATTGGCCAAAGCCAACAAAACCCATGGAAGTTCAGAACTTCTTAGGCTTGGCAGGTTATTACAGGAGGTTTGTTGAAGGTTTTCCTTCTGTTTCTGCACCTCTAACAAAGCTAACACATAAGGTAACTAAGTTCTAGTGGAACGACATGTGTGAAAGGAGCTTCCAGGAGCTAAAAAATAAGCTAACATCTGCACCTATGCTAGTAGTTCCAAAAGGCACTGAGGGGTATGCAGTGTATTGTGATGCTTCAGGAGTTGGCTTAGGGTGTGTACTGAAACAGTATGGTAGGATATTGCTTATGCCTCCAGACAATTACGACCCTATGAGAAAAACTACCCAACTCATGATCTTAAGCCGGCAGAGGTTGTGCTTGCTCTGAAAATATGGCGCCACTATTTGTATGGGGTCCATGTTGACATATATACTGATCATAAGAGCCTGTAGTACATCTTGAAGCAGAAAGATCGAAACATGAGATAGCGGAGATGGCTAGAGCTAATAAAGGATTACGACATTGACATACTATACCATCCAGAGAAGGCAAATGTGGTAGTTGATGCTCTGAGTCGTAAGGCGATCATGAACACTGATAATCCAGCTGTGATAAGTCAGGGAATGGCTAAAGATCTATGTCAGCTAGCCAGTTTGGTTGTTCGCCTTCTTGAGACTCCAAAGGAAGGTGTTATTGTACAGAATGTTACAGAGTCTTCATCGGTAATAGAGGTGAAAGAAAAACAGTTCAAGGATCCTGTTCTACGGCAGCATAAGGAAAAGGTAAGTCAGGGTACCATAAAAGGCTTTGACCTTACACAAAATAGAGTACTTTACTGCCAAAATAGATTATGTGTGCCTGATATTAATGGATTAAGAAAGAGAATAATGGAAGAAGCCCATCATTCCCGATATTCCATCCATCCAGGATCAACTAAGATGTACCATGACCTGAAGGGAATGTTTTGGTGGAGAGGCATGAAAAAGGATCTTGCAGAATTTGTGGCTCAATGTCCAAACTGCCAACAAGTGAAAGTAGAACACCAAAATCCAGGATGTTATGTGCAATGTATGGAGCTTCCAACATGGAAGAGGGATATGATTAATATGGATTTTGTTACAGGTTTGCCTCGCTCATCTCAGAAGTTTGACTCTATATGGGTAATAGTTGATAGACTCACAAAGTCAGCACACTTCTTGCCAGTCAGGAGTGAGTATACAGCTGAAGAGTATGCCAAGCTATACCTTAAAGAGATAGTCAGGCTACATGGTGTCCCAATCTCCATTATATCTGATAGAGGTGCTTAATTCACTGCAAAGTTTTGGAAGTCCTTCCGAAGGAGTTTAGGGACACAAGTGAGTTTGAGCAGAGCATTCCACCCTCAAACAGATGGTCAAGCAAAATGCACCAATCAGACAATTGAAGATATGTTGCGAGCTTGTGCGTTGGATCTTAAAGGTAGTTGGGTGGACCATTTACCACTTGTTTAGTTTACCTATAACAATAGCTACCACCCGAGTATCAAGATGGCACCTTATGAATCTTTGTATGGAAGGAAATGTAGATCGCCCGTTGGATAGTTTAAAGTGGGTGAAACCACCTTACTTGGGCCAAATCTAATACAACAGGCCATGGAAACAGTTAAGGTGATACAACAACGATTAGAAACAGCCCAAAGCCAGCAGAAATCATATGCGGATGCCAGGAGAAGAGGTTTGGAATTTTCAGTAGGTGATTGGGTATTTTTAAAGGTATTTCCAATGAAAGGGGTTATGAGATTTGGTAAGAAAGGAAAACTGAGTCCACGCTAAATAGGGCCATATCAAATTATTAAAAGGTTTGGACAGGTTGCATATGAATTAGAGCTACCCCAAGAGCTTTCAATGCTTCATCCAGCTTTTCATGTCTCGATGCTTTGAAAATGTATAGGTGACCCATCCCATATCACTCCTATTGAGGATATGTAAGTTACATAAGATCTCACCTGTGAAAAGGTACCAGTTGCTATTCCAGATCGTCAAGTTAAGAAGCTTAGGAACGAAGAAATAACTTCAGTTAATGTACTTTGGAGGAACCAGCAAGCAGAAGAGATAACATGGGAGGCTAAGGATGTGATGAAATCAAAGTATCCTTACTTATTTGAAGCTAAAGAGGAAGTCCAAGATGCAGAATTGGAACACTAATAGATATGTGTAATTGAATACTTAATGTGTTGTCAAAAATGTGAGTAAGTACATGTTTAAACTTGGTTAAGCTATCTAATTGTGCTAACATTCAAGGATGAATATTCCTAGGGGGGAGGATGTAACACCCCACACCTTACAATACTAGTACAATTCAAATTAAACATGACATGGTTTGGTCAAATTAGCGCTAATTTTCAAAAGTGCTCGAATCTTGTGCTAATGGGTTATATGTGCGTCTAAGGCTTAAGAGTGTCAAGTATATATATGTTTTGTGTTGAATTGAGGAGAGTACGACCTTAAAATGAAGTGAAAGAATTGAGGTTCTTGTAGGACTTAATAAGCTAGCAGGTGGGCCACCTACTTGCTTAGCTTCAAATTGCTAGCTAAATAGAGACGAGGCTCGACGTCGAAATAGTCCAAGTTCGATTATGAATAAAGTTCGTGTTAAGGTTGTAACTTGGACCCATGGTTTAGTATCCTAAATGGACCATATTATCATCCCAAGAAGTGTAATAAAAAGGGGCCCAAATACATCACTACACACTTAGTAAATTGGGCCCAAAACTAAGTGAGTGAAAGCTGAAAGTAGGCATCCCAAGTCCATAAAGTTGGTGCTCCAAAAAGGCCCAAATTTGAGGGCCAAGCTGGTGGATAAGCATCTTGATATTTTGTGGTATAAAATGGTCAAAATTTCAAGGGAAGTTCGGCAAAATACCCCTTTATAAATGGATCCAAAGCATCTCCACAATTCATTTCTCACTTGAACTCACAAAAAATCAGATTGCTCTCTCTACTTTCTCTCAACTTTTCTCAAATTTGTAAAGCAGCTAAAAGGGACTTCTAGGGTTCTTAAGGAGCCTCTAAACCTTGAATATAAAGGGAAGTAATTATATTTGTGTGTTTAGTATGGTTTTATCATGAAAAACAAAAGATAGATGCTAGTTACACTTGCTGAAATTTGTTGGATAGATTCTGTGTAGAAAGTTGCTGCACCTTTCCCTTTTGTTTTGGAGATTTCTCTATTTTTTTTAAGTTATATTATGAGGATAAATTGGTTTTTTTAACATAGGTTGAGTTATAAACATCACCCTAAGGTTGCTTCCCCTGACTTTGGTGTCACTTACCAAGAAAGTTTTGTTGCGTTATCTTATGTGGAATGTTGATTGAAACTTGTGGGCTGTTGTATATAAGGCTATTACCTCACGTTCTTAATGACTTATTGAGTGCCGTTATAAGACTATTTTGGGTCTGTTTTTATGTGTAAATGTTGCTAGAACATTTTGGTTAAAGTTGGAATAGGTTTGGAGTTGTCGACATCGAAAGGTAGCGAAGGAAGGTAACGTTATTCTGTCCATTTTTAGATTATGTGGAATTGTGATGTGTTGTGCTTTGTGGGCTGTTGTAAGACTGTTATAGCATTTAAATAGCTGTACATGATGTGTACATGCTAATGTTTATTAGAAAATAAGATTAGGGGCGAAAAGGTTAAAGAAATATGCTCGGGTTTATAAACATTCGCTTGCTGCCCATGTATTGTTTTCTTATGTGATTGGGATGCCAAGGTGTATTTATTGTCTATTAATGCTAGTTTTATCACCTACAATATTGTAGATAAGTATTTTGAGGAAGGGAAGGTTATCTCAAGGTATTACCGAGGTCATACAACGAGGTATGAAAGGTTACTTGATTTCGTATTACTTGGCATGAAACATAGATCTCTCCTTGGTACATAAAGGCATTCAGTAACTCCGACACAACTATTAACCACGTCTCCAGCCTTTTACATGTTCATATGATTCCATACCTAGTCTCTTTCAAATCTGCATATATGTTTGGATACCAAGTCACATGAGTTCTTATTACTAGATAAAGTTCACGAGTTGTTTCATTTCATACGCATTTTATTATTTGTGTAATGTACTCTTTTCATTGTCATATCATCTTGTATGATTATCTACATGTCACGTGTTACATATACATTCCTATAGCTTCGATAATGTTACCACTATAAGAACTATCTCAAAGGTAATTGAAAGATAAGTATACAGCTTTTGGTAGGTGGTATCCCCGAGGGGTTGAGTATAACCTAGCCAGGGGACGATCCTATCAACGGGTGGTAGCCGAGGGGTTGAGCATAACCTAGCCCGAGACGAACCCGATACAATTTCACCACTGATCAGTTGGTCATTTGTATTATAGCTACGCAGAGATTTTACAGTACAGATTCTACAGTAAAGGTAAAGTAATATAAAGCACATAAAGTACATGATCCCACAGTATAAATAAAGGTGGTCTTTTATGCTACACCAGTGTACAGTTTCACTTGAGTTGTTATATCATATACAATATTTCCTGCCTTACATTCTCAGTATATTATCTCGTACTGACGTCCCTTATGGGGGACCTACATTTCATGCTGCAGGTACAGGTGGTAGTAGATCTCCTAGTAGGAGTACAGGATATTCAGATGCTGTCACGAAGCTCCAGGTTGCTTCAGGTCTTTGTATATGTCTAGAGCTTACATGTTTTATTGCACAGTTTGTTGAGGCAGGGCCTGTCCCAACCCTTATCAGATATTTTTCTTTATTTAAAGGCTTTGTAGACTATGTAAAGTAAAATGTGGTCATGTCTCGTACTTTAAATACCGTGGCCCCAATGACCTAGTCATATGTATTTCCTTTTGGCTTGTTAGAACTATTATCTTCTTAAAGCTATGTCAAACGCAGAAAACCCTTATAGTATGTATAGAAATCGCATAGTTATAGGTTGATTCTCCCGAGTCTTATCGGCAATAGGTGCCAGTCTGCCCTAACCGGACTTTGGGGCGTGACAATACTTATTCAATTTATGACGGCAATCCTTTATGTTAAGACCCAACTCTCCATAACCATAACAAGCGTGGGTACCTCTCAAGCATGGGCCATCATGGCGCCTACCACATTTTGGGCACCTAGCATAAGGCACCACACCACCTCTACCCTTGGGACTTTGGAGCTTCCCTTCAATATGGGCCCTCTTGGCTTCACTACCTCTTCCCTTACCATTTCAAGTCTCGGGAGCATTCACTTGTTGATTAAGGTGAGTTGACTATTTTGCCGCCATTTTGGTCAAAACCCATAGAGCATTGTGAACCTCCATATTCTTCATATCACCATCCTGAGTAGCATGAGACATACCCTGTACTGTAATGATAGGGATTAACAATAAGCCTTAGGGGACCTAATTCTATCCCACGACATAGATTATGAAGAAGTGAAACATTTCCTAGAATGCCTCACAACCTCATATACATCCTCGTGGCGTGCTTCATAACCATGAATCAGGTTAATCGACGCGATGTGTTGGATGCCGAGAACAACCTAATGCTCTGATACCATCTTTTTTTTGACCCAAGCTTAGAGCCTAGACGTCACCGGTGATTGAGGAACCCAAAGGAGCCCCAAAAAAGCCTCACATCATACCATTACACATCCTTGGTCGCGGAAGCAATTAAAATGACAACAAGAGATAAGTATAAACAACACAATTGAAGCTAAGGGTAAACTTCCATGTCATAACATCGAGAAACAAGAGTGTCAAGGTTCATAGCATATATACATAACATGTCCAACAACACCTCTAAACAATAGATACTTAGCGGGGGCCAAGATAATCAACTGGGCACACCCTCATAGTCAATACACGAATAAAAGAAAGATAGTCTTAAAACATAACAAGAGATCATAAGCAATGTCCCCGAAATAGAGGACTCACTAACAAGTTTATGAGACCATCATACTAGCCATGTAGAGGAGGAGGATGATCAAACGGTGATCTGGTTCCTATATGGTGACATCATGTAGGCATAGAGTATGCATTAGTATGTTTGAATGTACTAAGTATGTAGGGTGCAATACAATAATAGATAGGCATCATAGGTAAAACGCATAATAATACTCAATAGATAACATAATAGCAAGATGACATATATGATCAATGCTTAAGAAAACATGCTTACATAAACATAATACCTATGTGAGAAGAAACCGCTATCATATAGATGGTTCGTTGCACCCTATCACCCCTGGTGATTGAGGTACTAACCCTATCAATTGGTTGGTGGATCATCGTACCTTACCACCTTTGGTGACAAGGGTATAAACCCCTAACATGGTTGCCAAGGTACAAACCCCCTGACATGTTTGGTGGGTCGTTACACCCTACCACCCTTGGTCACCGAAGTACAAACCCCCCGACATGGTTATCAAGGTACAATCCCCTCGACATGGTTATCAAGTACGAACCCCTTGACATGGTTACCTAACGTGCAACCCCCAAGTAGGGCATGGTCACATTCCAACAGTATATAGAGAATATCATATACATACATTCATTTCATCATCATTTATCATCATATAATTATTCAACTCATAAGACATGTATTGGGTCTTCAATTCCTCAAAAACCATAATTGGATATTTTATCAAACACTTGGTTAATGTGCAGTGGTAGGATAAAACCATACAATATAGGGATGAAATCATGCAAGGAAATCCAATGTAAAACCATTATTCAATACTTGGTAACACCCTTAATTAATATACATCAAAACCCTTCATCAATCTCAAAATAGAACTTAGATTCTTTGCTTAAAACATGCAAAAACAATCATTATTTCATAAATCCCAATATAGTGTGTAGTGAATTTCATAATAAATAAGACCCATGAGTCAATAAACTATAAATCATTCAAATTTAGGTAAAAGGAAGCTTGCGCATCACGGGTGAAAGGATCCACGGAAGAAACCCACATACCTTAGCATTGAAGATTAACTTGATGAAGATAGGAGATGGAGACTTGAAGCTTGAATGAGAACCTTAAGATTCGGATGAGTTTTGAGACTTGAATTTAGGAGTCAAATATTTAGCTCAGTGTTCGAATGAGTTTTGGGGAATGTTTTGAATGATATGAGGGTGAGATATGGCTATATATAGGTGTTTTCACATTTGGGAACACTTATGCCCAAGATCACAAAGTCTTGGACCGAGATAGAAAACTGGACAAAATTTAACACAATGGTGGGTCACGCCAGTGGCATGAAAATCTCTCTGGAAATCGCATTCTGCGATTTCCAAATTTTGGAACAGTTGCTCTTAAATATGGGCTAAACCGATTTTCCACTCAATATGACCCCCCGTTCAAGAATAAGAAGTTGAATTTTTTATATCATGCACGGATTTTTGAGATATGTGGAAATTATGATTCCGGGCCATTTCAAAGCACATTTTCAAGCACTTTGGGGTCGTGTCACCTCCATTCACACCTATAATATCTAGAAAACAACCTCTCATCCCCATGATATGCAACACAACTCTCAAATGCTTCACAAGATCTTAATAAGTTAATGTTCTACAACTAGAGGCCACCTCTTAACATATCAAGGTAGGGTTTTAAGACCCTATTCATGGAACCCATAAACATCGTTGGTGCATAAGTCAACCAAAAAAATCCAACAATACTCAAAATGTTCCCTCCTAATCCGAAAATACACTTATGAATATCACCTATCCTCATCCTTACTTGGGGACATAACCCGAACCAAAGATCAATCTTAAGGAAGTGACTAACCAATTGTAGTTAACCAAATAGATCGTCCATCCTTAACCATCATATTACAACCTTACAGGTTCTCCATTCATTAGAAGCATGCTATGCAAGTAGACAAATCACTACAAGACCTTGAACCCATCAAACCAAGTTCGACCAAGATCACAAGACAACACTCTATGCAGTAAGAACATGGGGCATGAAATGATACCAAAATGTGCTAGAAAATATGCCTAACAATGCTCAAAATTTTAATTTCCATGTTTCTTAAAATCTATTTGCTATTACTAAAATTTGACTTCATATTTGTGATCAGGGGGTCAAAATTTGGTGAAAATGGGTCTAACCCCGAAAGAGATAAATATTAGCAATTATAATTTTTTAAGTGACAAATTCTAGAGAGCAATCCATGCGCTCATGTACAATTTTGCCTATGCATCCCTCCGTGATGTAGAGAGGTTTATGTTCCCTGGCAGTGTTTTTCCTGTGTGGTCCAAATATTCTAAGAGTTGAGCCCAAGTTTTCCCAAATGTGATTTTATCTATACTTAAGCCAAACTTCACCCTTATATCATCCAAAGTATTTCCCAATACTCCTCAAAACACTTAGTCATATTTTCACTCCAAAATTCATGTCCCGAAACGCTCATCCAGAACTAAGGATTTTATTCAAGCTTCAGTTCTCCATCTTCAATCTTCATCAAGAGCTTCTCGGAAGCTAAGGTTTGTGGTGTTGAACCATTGGGTCCTTTCACCGATGGTGCCTTAGCCCCCTCTTTACTAGTATTGCATGATATGAAGTTAATTTTACATGTGGATGTTGTATATTGTCAAATTTACTGCACAGTATTTTAGTTTATGAAAGTATGATTGTTTTAGCATGTTTTGAGCTCCAAATGTTGGATCTAATGTTAGATTTGATGAGGAATTTTGATATCGATGTATTGGGGGTGTTGCAAGGTGTTGACTGATCATCTTAATACAGAATTTATTGCATGATTTAATCTCTAAATTGCATGGTCTCTTACCCCCATTACACACCCCAAGTATTTGATAAAATGTACGGTTAGGGTTTCTTGTGGAAATAAAGGTCCAAAGCATGAAATATGATATAATTCACTATAAGATGAAGAAATGAGCTTAAGAACATGATGAATTCTATATAAAGTGTTGCATTAGACCATAATCAATTGAGGTGGGGCTTTGTACTCATCAACCATGTGAGGGGTTTGTTCTCAACCTAGGATGATTGGGGTGTAATCATCATCAACCGAGGTGTAGGTTTGCACTCATCAAACAAGTGAGGGATTTGTACATCGCCACCTAGGATGATGGGTTGTGACCATCATCAACCATGTGAAGGGTTTGTACAACACCACCTAGGATGATAGGGTATGGCCATCATCAACCAATAAAGGTTGGAAATATAGCTTGGTCTATTCTTCACATATGATATCTTATATGAGCATGCGTTGTCTAAGTATGTTTTACCTATGCATTGATCATACATGTCATACACTATATCATGCCTATTATCTATTGTTATGTATATTGATTATGATGTTTATCTCCTGTTGCATTGCATCCCACATACTTTGTACATTCAAATGTACTAATGCATTCTTTTACCTACATGACATCACCATGTAGGAACCGATGCCCATGTTGACCATCCTCTTCCTCCACGCGCCTAAATGGTCATATTTCAAGCTTGTTGGTGAGTCCTCCATTTTGGGGTCCATAGTTTGTGTTTTTCCTCTAGCCTTATATTGAGACATTCTATTTTGTATTCTATTTTTACTATGAGGCTGATCCCGATTTCTTTGTCTTGGTTCCCCGTTCTTTCTATATACTTAAAGGTATTTGTTGGACAAGTTGTGTAATTATGATATTGCTATGACTCCTTTTGTTTGATGTTGATGTTTTGGCAAGATATCCCTTAGCCCCTTGTTCCCTTTTTCTTACTTTATGTCTTTTATATGCTTCCGCGACTAATGATGTGTAATGACAAGTTAAGTGGCTTAACTAGTGTTCCTTTGGGTTCTTTATTCGTTGTATCATATCTAGGCCTTAGTCTTGGGTTATGACAAACTTGGTATCAGAGAACTAGGTTGATAGATCCTCGAAGTCCAACACACCGCACCGATTAGATTTCTATTCATGGTTGTGAAGCATGCCATGTCTATGAATAGGAGGCTAAGAGATGTTTTAGGAAAGGTTTCCCTTCATCATGTTCTATGTCATGCTATAGAGTTGTAGTGAGTTTTTCCCCTCAAATTTAATCAACCTTCAAAGTATGCTCCACCCTTGGTGGCCGATGCTAGGTCATGAATGAATAAGTTTGTTATGAGGTCTCCGACTTGGTAAGTGGAGAATGTCAGTCCACCTTGCTTACTGGTGATATGGAATTGTCTCGGTTAATGACATATGCTGAGCAAAGAGAAGAAGAAAACATGACCAAAAAGAGGGCCCATGAGGAAAAGAGGGCCCATTGTGAGGGAAAGTTTCACCAAGGCCAAGTGCCTTCTCAGGCTACTGATAGGGGGTTTTCCAATGAAGGTGTTAGTGGTAGGGCTCCTATATAGGTGTGTCCTAGATGTGGAAAGAAGCGTGGAGGTCTATGTTTGGAGGTGTTCTAATCCATGCTTTGAGTGTGTGGAGCTTTGTCATAAGAAGGTAGATTGTCCAAAAAATCATGGCAAGGTTCGGGGTACAAATGCGGTTCTATTGGGTAGAGGTCGTCCTCAACGTGGTGCCCCAAGGCATAACCGGTTTTATGCTCTACATGGAAGGCAAGGTATTGGTAAGGTCCCTGATGTTGTTACCGGTATGTTAAAAATCATTAACTTTGATGTGTGTGCTTTGACTGATTCGGGTGCCACTCTTTCCTGTGTTACTCCTCTTGTTTCTAAAAAGTTCCATGGTGTCCCCAAGTTGTTGCATGATTCATATGAAGTGTCTACTCCTATTGGTGCCTCTATTGTTGCTAGGAAAGTTTATAAGAGTTGTCCTATTTGCATTTTCAAAAGTTATTGCCTTGTGATCTTGTTGAATTGGACATGGTAGATTTTGATGTCATACTTGTGATGGATATGTTGCATGCCTACTATGTGTCTATTGATTGTAGAACCCGTAGGATCAAGTTTCAATTTCCTAACTAACCCATCCTTGAGTGGGAAAGACAAGATGTGGTGGTCAAGGGTAGATTCATTTCATGCATTAAAGCCCATATGTTGATTTCTAGGGGTTGTTTGTATCATCTTGTGAGGAGTAAAGATGTGGAGTCACAAGTCCCTTCCATTGAGTCGGTCCACGTTGGAAACAAGTTTCTTGATGTCTTCCGAAATGAAATTCCCATTGTCCCTCTCAAAAGGGAGATATATATAGATGTCCTTCCCAACACTCAATCTATCTCCATTCCCCCTTATTGTATGGCCCTGGTGGAGTTGAAGGAGTTAAAGGAGAAATTGAAAGATTTGTTGGAAAAGGGATTTATTAGACCTAGTCAATCACCTTGAGGTGCGCTGGTGTTATTTGTAAAGGAGAAAGATTGGTCACTAGAATGTGCATTGACTACTAACAACTCAATAGTGTCACTATAAAGAATAGATATCCTCTTCCTAGAATTGATGACTTGTTTGACCAATTGCAAGAGGCTAGATTTTTCTCTATGATTGATTTTCAGTCCGGGTACCATCAAGTGTGGGTGAGGGAGTGTGAGATTCCCAAGAAAACCTTCCAGAATAGATATGGGCATTATGAATTTATGGTGATGTCCTTTGGGTTGACTAATACACCGGCCATCTTCATGGACCTAATGAAAAGAGTCTTCAAACCCTACCTTGATTCATTTGTTGCGGTCTTCATTGATGATATTTTGATCTATTCACATAGTGGGGAGGATCGTATGGGCCATTTGAGGGTTGTGTTGCAAAGATTAAGTGAGGAGAGATTGCTAAATACGAAAAGTGCGAATTTTGGTTAAAGGAGGTTGCATTCTTTGGTCATGTGGTTTCGAAAGATGGTATTAAAGTCAATCCTAAGAAAACCGATTTAATTAGAAATTGGCCTAGACCATTGACCCCGTCGGATATTAAGATTTTGTTGAGCCTTATGGGTTACTATAGAAGGTTTGTGAATGGGTTCTCCTCCATTGCTTCCCCTATGAAAAAATTGACTAAAAAGAAGGTTAAGTTTGTTTGGACAGATGAATGAGAGAAGAGCTTCCAAACATTGAAGGACAGACTTGTGTCCTCTCCTATATTGTCAATATCAGATGGGCTTGAGGGTTTTGTTATATGTTGTGATGTATCTAGAGTTGGTTTGGGCTGTGTGCTAATGTAAAAAGGTAAGGTCATAGCTTATGCTTTTAGATAACTCAACATACATGAAAGGAATTACCCTACCCATGATATAGAGTTAGCCACTGTTATGTTTGGATTAAAGATTTGATGTCATTAGTTGTATGGGGTGCACATGGATGGTGGTGAAAGGGAGATGGTTAGGGAGGTGCATAGATTGGCAAGATCAGGGGTTAGGTTGGAAGAGGTTTGTAATGATGGTGTTGCGGTTATGGATGGGTCTAAGTCTTTTTTTGTTGATAAGGTGATAGCAAAACAACATGTTGACTCTTCCTTGCTTGAATTGAAGGCCTTGGTAAAAGAGGGCTAAGTAGAGGTTTTCTCTCAAGGGGGAGATAGTGCCCTTAGGTACCAAGGTAGGTTGTGTGTGCCTTGTGTTGAGGGTTTAAGGGAGAAGATCCTTGATGAGGCCCATAACTCCTCTTATTCCATTCACCCCAGTTCTACGAAAATGTATAGAGACTTGAGGGATGCAAATTGGTAGGGAGGCATGAAGAGGGATATTCCTAAATTTGTTTCCGGTTGTCATATTGCCAACAAGTCAAAGCCGAACATCAAGGGCCGGGTGGACTAACCTGAGACATAGGGATACCTACTTAGAAGTGGGAGATAATTAATATGAATTTTGTGGTTGCATTGCCCATGATGAGAAAAGGTTTTGATTCCATATAGGTTGTGGTTGAGAGGGTGACAAAATTGGCTCACTTTCTGCCGGTTAATACTACATATGGGAATGTAGAGTATACAAGTTTGTACATCCATGAGTTAGTGAGGTTGCATGATGTTCCTTTATCAATTATAACGGATCATGGTGCACAATTTACTTCACACTTTTAGATGTCTTT
Source organism: Solanum clarkiae (assembly GCA_011800125.2). Lineage (NCBI taxonomy): Eukaryota > Viridiplantae > Streptophyta > Magnoliopsida > Solanales > Solanaceae > Solanum > Solanum clarkiae. Next base: position 8,299 of record JAABOM020071026.1, on the reverse strand, counting down.
TCAAAGGGGTCTTGGTACCAAAGTTCACCCAAGTACGGCCTTTCACCCTCAAACAGATGGTCAAGCCAAGAGGAAAATTCAAACACTTGAGGATATGCTTAGGGCTTGTGTCTTGGATTCTAAAGGTAGTTGGGATGACAATCTTCCGTTGATTGACTTTTCCTACAACAATAGCTATAACTCTAACATCGGTATGGTTCCTTTTGAGGCTCTTTATGGGAGACACTATAGATCACCGGTAGGATGGTTTGAGGTTGGAGAGATATCTTTGTTGGGGTCGGATCTGGTTATGGAGGCTCTTTAGAAGGTTAAGATGATTAGGGAATAATTGAGAACAGCCCAAAGTCATCAAAAATCCTATACCGATGTAAGAAGAAGAGACCTAGAATGCAAAGTAGATGATTGGGTTTATTTGAAGGTTTCTCCAGTGAAAGATGTAGTCTATTTTTGTAAAAAGGGAAAGTTGAGTCCAAGGTATATTGATCCTTATGAGCTGATAAAGAGGGTTGGCAAGGTAGCTTATGATTTGAAGTTGCCTAGTAAAATAAATTTGGTTCATCCGGTATTCCATGTTTCTATATTGAGAAAGTGTGTTGGTGATTCTAATGCCATTGTGCCTGTTGATGTTGTGGGTGTTATTGAGGATAACATGCCTTATGATGAGGTTCCGGTTCAGATCTTTCATGGGCAAGTGAAGATATTAAGGAACAAAGAAGTGGCATTCGTCAAGGTCCTTTGGAGGAACCAACAAGTTAAAAGTGCTATATGGGAGGCTGAAGCGGACATGCAAAAGCGGTATTCTTATTGTTTCTACTCCACTTAAGCCTAAGGTACTAATCTTAAGTCCCATATGCGATTTTAAGTCTTACATTTCAGCCACTATATCATTCATATGAATTAATGTTTAAGTTGGTAAACTTATGATGATTTTTACACTTATGTTGAGAATTTGAAAATGATGTTTTACATGTTATGTTGCATTCTTGTTGGGGATGATATTTTCATGATCACTCTTGACTTGTACATCTCTTTTACATTCAGGGGTGAATCTTCCCAAGGAGGAGATATTAAAATGACCCCAAAAAGAGCCCGAAAATGTGCTTCGGAATGCTCAGAATTTTAATTTTTGTATATCTTAAACCTGTTCACTATTTCAAAATATAACTTCATATATGTGATTAGGGGGTCAAAATTATGTTAAGAAGGGTCTAACCCCGATTTAAGAGCGAAAGATTACAATTATATATTTTTAAGTGATGAATTCCAGAGTGCAATCCACGCCCCTGGTGCGACGTGCCAAGGGTGCTCTCATCTACAATTTTGCCTCTGTGTCGTCTCCGCGATGTGGAGAGGTGTATTTTCCCTAACAGTGATTTTTTTGTGTGGCCCAAATATTCTAAGTGTTGGGCCCAAGTTTTTCCAAAGGTATTTTTATCTATACTTAGCCAAATTTCACCCTTGTATCATCCAAAACATTTCCCAGTACTCTCCGAAACACTTAGCCATATTTTCACTCAAAAATTCAAGTCCCAAAACCCTCATCCAAAACTAAGGATTTTCTTCAAGCTTCAAGTCTCCATCTTCAATTTTCACCAAGAGCTTCTCCAAAGCTAAGGTATGTGGTGTTGAACAAATTGGGTCCTTTCACCCATGGTGCCTAAGCCTCTTTTTTACTAATATTTCATGATATAAAGTGGATTTTACATGTGTGCCTTGTATATTGAGAAATTTATTGCACAGTGATTTTAGTTCATGAAAGTACGATTGTTTTAGCATGTTTTGAGCTCCAAATCTTGAAGGAAATGAAGGTCCGAAGCATGAGATGTGATATGATTGACTATAAGATGATGGAATGAGATTATGAACATGATAAATTCTATATAAAATTTTTCATAAGATCATATTTGACCAAGGTGGGGGTTTATACTCATCAACCGTGTGAGTGGTTTGTACTTTGCCACCTAGGATAATTAGGGTGTGACCATCATCAACCGAGCTAGGGGTTTGTACTCATCAACCATGTGAGGGGTACATTGCCACCTAGGATGATGGAGTGTGACCATCATCAACCTAGTGAGGGGTACATTGCCACCTAGGATGATGGAGTGTGACCATCATCAACCATGTGAGGGGTTTGTATCACAGCACCTAAGATTGACCAACCAAGGTTGGAAATCTAGTTCGGTCTATTCTTCAGATATGATATTTTATATGAGCATGAGTTATTTAAGCATGTTGTACGTATGCATTGATCATACATGTCATATTGCTATATCATGCCTATTGTCTATTTTTATCCATGCTGATTATGAAGCTTATCTCTTGTTGAATTGCATCCCACATACTTAGCACATTCAGACGTACTAATGCATACTCATGCCTACATTATGTCACCATGTACCGGTGCCTAAGTTGATCATCCTCCTCTTGCATGTGGCTAAACGGTGCTATTTCAAGGTTGTTGGTGAGTCCTCCATTTCGGGGACCTTAGCGTATGTTTTCCTCTTGCCTTGTATTGAGACATTCGATTTTGTGTTCTATTTTGACTATGAAGGTGAGCCCAGTTACTTTGTGTTGGCCCCCTCTCTTTCTCTATACGTAGATGTTTTTCTTGGACAGATTATGCATTTATGATATGCGCTGTGACTCCTTGTAGTTGGTATTTATTTTTTGGCAACCTATCCCTTAGCGCCTTGTTCTCTTTTGCTTACTTCATGTCTTTTACATGCTTCCGTGACCAATGATGTGTAATGACAAGTTAAGAGGCTTGATTGGGGTTCGTTCGGGTTCCTTATTTGCCGTGTCACATCTAATCCTTAGGCTTGGATCATGACAGGGCAAACCTTAAAGAAAAATTGGACCTTAGGATAAGAATGGACTTGCCTCTTTTGCTACCACGTGACAATATCCCACTCAAAGATGGGTTTATAGGGAGTCGGATTCTAACTCTACGGGTCCTACTATCAGACAATGTGCATGCAACTAATCCACCCTAAGAATGACATCAATCCTACCATGTCAACTCCAACAAGTGCCAAGGCAAAACTTAAGGCAAGATGAACAAGGAACAACACCTATGAATGTCCTTAGCAACAATATACTCAACAAAGATATAGACACCAAAGGTTCACATAACAATTTGGACACATGTGAACCCTACTAGCAATCAAAAGAAATAATGAAAGTAGTAGTGAAACTAGGATTCATCAATGCATACACATCCAAGTCAAAGGAAACCCTAACATATCGGTAGCAACATCGGGTACCTCATTACCCCCTTGCCTCCCATTAAGTGCATAGAACCTATTTTTCCTCGGAGCACCCCCTTTGCCTTGAAGGATACCATCCCTACCTTAAGTTTGAGCATGAGGACAATCAATGGCCTTATGACCCATTTTACCACATCCAAAGCAAGCACTAGAGTTCCTCTAGCACGGGCCACCGTGGTTCTTCCTATACGTAGGACACTTGGTCTTGGGCCTTCCACCATTTCCACCTTGGTGTCTTGGATTATCATTAGCAATCCTTCCATTAAGAGTACTGGAAGGGTCTTGGCCTTGATAGAACCGGGCATCCTTGGGACTTTGGGACTTACCATCAATACGAGCCCTCTTGGCCTCTCTATGCCTTCTCTTTCTCAACCTTTCCACTTCTAATTGATCGGCATATCTCATTAAGTGGGACAAATCCATGACTCTAACCAACATAGCAAATCGGTGCTCTTCATTCACCAAATCGAACACTTCCATCACAAACTTATTCATCCTCGACCTCGAATCGACAACCATTTGTGGAGCATATTTTTAGAGTTAGTTGAACTTGAGGGCATACTCCCTCACACTCATTTATTCTTGTTTCAAGTTCATGAATTACAACATTTAGGCCTCCCTAAGATGAAGAGGGAAGAACCAGTCAAGAAAGGCCACCTTGAACTCCTACGTAGGACCACATTATCAACCCCCTTCTCTTCCTTCCATTGTGTGAACCATATATTTGCTACCCCTTCGAGTTGGTAGGCCGCCAACTCCGCATTCTCCTCTGATCTAGCACCCATGATAGCCAATGTCTTGTATATCTCATCAATGAACTTTTGATGGTTCTTATCTACCTTTGACCCATAGAATTTCGGGGGATTCATTCTCATGAAGTGTCTCACCCAAGAAGCCGGTATAGGAGCATGAGGGGCTTGGGCTCCTTGATTGGCTTGATTCGCCATAACTTGGGCTAAAATAGTGAGTGCATCCCGAAATTCTTCATGAGTCGGTTGATCTTCAGGAGAGCGATATCTTCTTATTCTTGTGTTAGGAATAATCTAGCATATTAAAGAACAATCATTAGGGGGAAAGACTTTATGTTGACTCTGTAGCACGATATAGATCATAGAGAAGAGAAATATTTCCTAAAATGTCTCGTAGCCTCCTGCTCATGGTTGTGGTGCACAACACAATCATGAATAAGACTCTAATCGATGCGGTTTGTTGGACACCGAGGATATAATAACCTAGTGCTCTGATACCATATTTGTCACGATCCAAGCGCCTAGATGTGACCAGCGATTGGGGAACCTGGAGGGACTCCAAACAAGACTCTTAGCATATCATCACACACCCATGTTCATGGAAGCAAGTAATGACACAAAAAGGTTAGAAATAAGGGGCATAGGGACTAAGGAAAAGCGTTATATCATAAACATCAAGGAGCAAGAGAGTCAAAACTCATAGCATAGATACATAACATGTCCAACAATACCTCTACTACATAGATAAGAGCGGGGACCAAGACAAGAAATCGGGCTCACCCTCATAGTCTAAGTATAAAATAAAGAAAGATAGTAGCAATACATAGCAATAGAACATAGACCATTATCCCCGGAATGGAGGACTCACCAACTAGCTTAAGAGATATCATACTAGCCGCACGGAGGGGGAAATGATTAAATGGAGCTCTGGTTCCTACATGGTAACATCATGTAGGCATAGACTATGCGTTAGTATGTTTGAATGTACTAGGTATGTGGATGCAATACAATTAGAGATAGGCAACATAGTCAAAATACATAAGCAGAAGCAATGAATAGCATAAAAATAATATGACATGTATGAATGATTCTTACAGTAAAACATGCTGACAATCCAAATCAACCTGTATAGATCATAATACGTATGTGTGGGAAGAGACCTCAACTGACATAAAATATGACAAAGCGAGCTACAATTTGAAATCCCAATAATTATCCCTCACCGGTAAAGAGGTGGTCTACTTGCCAAGGTAAACCATACTCTACCTTACGGGGTCCTGCCCCATCTCGAATGAAGTAACCCTCCTTATGGGGTCCCGTCCCATTTCATAAAGGTATTATGACCATATCTTACCTTATGGGGTCCTGACCCATTTTGGAAAGGAATTTAATAGAAAGTGTGCTAAATGGATCCACTAGCACAACAAGTGTATAACATAGTCCTATGGTAGCACATAGTTCAACGAAAGAGAGCAAACCTTCCATCCATCGGTGCTCTGTCTAATCCCATGGAATACTTATAATAATCATACATTAATAGCTTATGTGAAATATAGAATCATGACACGAGTAGGTCTTAAACATCCTTCACCTTTAATTGTGAGCCCAATTCAAACATAAGAATAGTTCATATCAAACATTACCCTCGCATCAACATCAACATTAAAGGGCTCACAAGAGGTAAAATCTTTGAGAAAAGGCTTAAACCCGGCTTTACAACATCATCAACATTTTCATGAGTTAAAGATATCTTTAAAAAGCTCATAACTATCACAGAGTCACTTGTATCATAAATTAACCGATAGATCATCAAAACTTAAAGAATCATTAAAAAGGCATTTTATCAAACACTTGGAGGGTGTGTAATGCTAGTGTAAAACCATACAATTAAAGAGTATTATCATGCTAGAAAATACAATGTAAAACCATCAATAGATATTTGGTAACACCTGCAAACAATATCCATCAAAACCCTCCATCCAATCTAACAATAGATATTAAATTCATAGCTCAAAACATGCTAATTCAAATAACCATACTTTCATGAAACCTCAACGTAATGTGTAGTAAAATTCATAATTAATATGACCCATGAGAAAATCAACTTTAAATCATGTAATTTTGGATAAAAGGAAGCTTGGGAATCATGGGTGAAAGGAACCTATGAAAGAAATCCACATACCTCAACTTTGGAGAATAACTTGATGAAGATTGGAGATGGAGACTTGAACCTTGAGTGAAATCTTTATGATTTGGAAAGGGTTTAGGCAGTTGAATTTTGAGAAAAAAATAGTCTAAGTCTTTGAGTGAGTATTGGGGAATGTATTATATGATATGAGGGTAAAATATGTCTAAGTATAGGTATTTTCATGTATGGGAACACTTAGCCCCAAGACTCAAAAGTCTTGGACCGAACATCAAAAATTGGATAGAAAATATGCATAGGCTCGTCACGCTTGCATCGTGGATACCTCACTGGAATTTAACACTTTTAAAATTGAAATTGTGAATTGTTCGCTCTAGAATTGGGGTTAGACCAATTTCCCACTCAAGTTTTTCCTCTGAACAAGAATATGAAGTCAGATTTTTGAAATAACGCACGAATTTTGGGACATAAGGAAATTTGATTTCGGGCTCTTCTAAGGCACATTTTCGGGCACTTTTTGGGGTCCTTTCATTAAGCTACTTCAATTGCATTTTTGGCCATTTTCAATTCAAATAGACCTTCAAATTCAAGTGTAATAAGTCAAAAAAATTCAAGCCAACTGAAAAATTAAAGGTAGTTAAATTAAAAAAAATACTAGTATCACTTCTGTGACCGTTTCGAGACATTTCAGTCATTTTTTTTCCTAGTCAAATTCAAATGGACCTGAAAATTTTGATGTGAGTCAAATAAAATAAGAACTTCATGCCCATTAATAACAAAAATAATGCAAAACAGAATACTAACCCTTTTGCAAATGATCGCTCCTATGAGCATCTCGAGTCATTTCAACTACTTTTTTTGCCTTTTTCGATAAGATGGACCTGCAAATTTAATAGAAGTCTTACAAAATTAGAAGTTCAAGAACATTAACAACAACAAAACTACATAATAAGAAGAGAAGGAAATAAGTCTCACTTTGTTAAATGGTCTAATTTGTTTAGAGGGCCTAGGAATTCGGGACCAAGTAAGGCATAACAAAAGGTTGCTATAAAAATAGCTATAGAGATACAGAATAGAGGCAATAGCTTATGAGAAGAAGCATTGGTAAATTAAACCACCAGAGCAATATAAAAAGTAATTCTTCACTTGGAACTTCGGACCATGAAAACATATATGTAAATATTAGGAAAAATTTCTTTTCACAAATTTTATTCAACGTCTGAAATAGCCTGAACATGATGTTTCAGAAAGATAGGTGACATGAGAAGTTTATTTTGAAAGAAATTAATCTAATTCTCTTCCAAATAGCATGTCATCCTCACTTTATTATTGCATATGATTGATAATTCAAAAGATAGTCAAGGCAAAAGAGACAAAGAATAAAAGGCATCAAATACAGAAAATAAAAAGAATATAAAGCAAAACAATGGATAAAAAGCTCTTTGACAAACAAAATATTAAATAAAGCAAATCAGAGTAGTGATGAAGGTGAAATAGACCATAAAAGTAGTAACACCATCTCAAAGGAAATAGGTTCAACTAAGAATCACAATGCAGTTACAGTAAATTAAAAAAAATAATGTAAAACGAGTCAATGTGGTAAGGTTGAAGTTATTTACAACCAAAAAACTTGTATAAGGTAAAAACTAGTGGAAAAGTTGCACAATAAGAATTAGATGACAAGTATAGGTTGGCACATAAATTGGTCAAATAGTAAGATTCTCATCGTTAATCAACTTTACAAAAATAGGTTCAACGAACAATTTTCTAGTGTAATACTGTAGAATCTAATCATTAACAAACACATAGTTTGCAGAATCATTGAATTTGTTTCACTAGTCAGAAAGTGTAATCATATACAAAAAATGAACTACACCATATAAAGTCACACTCTATAATCGTACATATTACAAGGTTGTTCCCACGCTTTTAGAAGAATAAATTTACTCAAGAATATTCAATGGAACTTCACTAGAATTGGAGAAGAGGAAGAAGGCAAAAGAAAAAAAATGCTTTTTCTCTTTCTGTTTTTGCAGGAAAAATTACATTTTTCCTTTTCAAAAAAGAAACCCATTTTATATTCTAATTGGACTCAATTTTTGCAATAGTTGTGTCTCTTTCTTTTATTAATAAAT
>JAABOM020071003.1:0-36849 GCA_011800125.2 Solanum clarkiae | reverse complement strand
GATTATTCATGTACTAGGTATTTGTATCTCTCGAGATGTGTATGCCCTCAATAAACTTATTACTTTCAAATAAAAAACTAACCAAAAAATAAACCAAACTGATCCAAAACGAAAATAACCAAATCGATGGTTATTTTTTTCATTTGGTTTGGTTTGGTCATAGAAATTTAAAAACCAATTAAATTGGTTTGGTTATGGTTCTAACTAATAATCGATCTAAATTGAACCATGAACACCCCTACATATAATTACTGATATACATATATAGACAATAGGTATATGACAGCCTGTGTTTGTTATGTATACTCATTTGAAATTCTTTAAAATTATATATTATTATTTTAGGAAGTTTGTCATGATGATACAATAAAATGGAAGCAGAGAATACTGTGGATGAGACCCCCATATCCATGTCTCAATTCTTGTTGTCTGATGAACTACTCCCTAGCCTCAATCCAGAGAGAAGTATTGTAGTTTATTCAGGGACAACGATGGATATAGAGACACCCTTACTAGCACAGAGAATGAGGCGTCCAGGGTCATTTATTAGTATCACCTTACATGGCAACATTTGGATCAAGAACTGGTATATTAATTTTATTTTTCAAATGAACATTGATAACAAATGACATTGTAACTCTTTTTCAGGAAGCTCATCCAAGCAGCCTGTCATTTTAGAATAGAAATATCCATTTGATTCAATAAATAATTCAAGGACCCCTGACACAGCTACGTATAAGAAATTTTGAGTATGGCTAAGTGAAGGTCTATATGCTAAACACAAAACAAAGTAAGTAAATTTTAATTTAATGTAATATATTTTACGCATTGTTTTAAGATCTAAATATACATTTTATTAATTTTTAGGAAATACAAGGATGATTGATACAAGAAGGGGAAGACAGCTTTACCTGTGCCAATGAACTTCGGTATTGTGACTGTGTCAGACAAGAACTGGTTCTACAAATTGGCTAGTATTGGACAACCACTTGGTGATTCAGTATAACTATAAAATTATTTCTGTTATATTAAATTACTCTCAATATACAACAAGTTGTGATTCTTGCTTTTTATATACAACATACAGATGTTATTCTGTATTACATTAGAAAGAAGGCAAAGTATTCGAAAAATGCCACATACAGCTTCAATACTGTTGATTGTCATTTCTGTGGTTTAATTTTCAAAATCTGGGAAGCATACTCTGATCTTGACAATGGCGCTTGCAATGCAAGTTCTGAAGGTATAATCCGTGAAGTATATTGATGGTTTCAGGATGCACGCTGTTGTACCATGGTATAAGGTTGATAATATTTTTATACCAGTCAATGTGATAGATAAGATATATTGGGTCTTAATGATCATATCGTTTAAAAATTGATCAATAATGATATATAACTTTCTAAGATCTGCTATGCATGATGTGTATGTATTAAGAGAAGCAAAGAAATATGTAGAGTTGATACCAATGTATCTTGCAACTGTTGATTTTTATACAAAGAAAGGTCTGGACACATCTTCGCATCTAAAATACAAAAAACACAGTGAGTATGATTCATTTGATATTGTTCATGTGGACAATATTCCACATCAGATTGAAGGGAGCCTATAAATAATAATAAGTTATTTGTGTCTTTAAAATTAACTTATTAATTCTGATATATGAATTTTTTTTTTTTAATCAGGAACTATAGTGTGTATTTGGCAGTCTATGCAGAGTATCTTAGTAAAGGAATTGACATTCCTGAAGATCCAATTGATGCTGCTCTGATGTGCACAAGATATGCAATGCTCTTATGGGACTATGGCATGCACAAGATACAAGATGACGCGATTAGTGATAGTGAAGCCCCTGATAAACCTAAAAAGACAAGCACTGATGAAGGAAGCATTGGCAAAATTGAAATCCATTAGTAGTAATTGCATCCAAAGTTGAATTGCGAAAACTTGATCATAATTATATCTTTATTTTTTTTATTATTTTTGCTTAAGAAAGTATCTAAAAAGTAGGGTATATGATCTCTTTTTTGGTGTTGCTAATTGGATGAACTAAGACCTCATGTTTAGATTTCTGGGTTCCTATTTAGAGTATAGCATTTTCTTTTTTGTTCAGTAGTACACCCTATTATATACATTTTATATCATGCTGTATTCAATTTTTAGACGATCTAAATTTGTATAGTAAGCCATTTTATATATATGATTGAGCAATTACAACTCTTACACCTATACTTATACATGATTTTGTATAAGTATATAACAATATACAAGTCACTTTATATGTATATAACCATATACAAGTGACATGTATATACAGTCACTTTAAAGAATTTTGTATGTAATTAAAAGGGTTTTGCATATGTATATAACCATATAAATATAGAGTATAGGTTTATCCATCCCCATTTTTTTGAATATGTATTGGTTAGTCACCGATATGTATCTAATAGTAACTCATGTTTTGTATATGAATTTTCATTTTTTGTAATTTTGTTCTAAATATGTATAAGCTTATAAGCAAAAAAAAACATACATACAGGGAAACCAATATGTATCTATAAGTAAGTGATTTTTTTGTATATACATTTTTTATTTCTATACAATAACATGTGTATACAGTCACTTTAAAGAATTTGTATTTGTATATAACTATATAAATATAGAGTATAGGCTTATTCATCCCCATTCTTTTTGAATATGTATTGGTTAGTTACCAATATGTATATAATAGTAATTCATTTTTTGTATTGATTAGTTATCAATATGCATTTAGTGACATATATATATATGGTCACTGAATACAAAAGCAAATAAATAAATAGCTACTGAAACTGAAATTCAATTATTATTTGTTCATCAGACAAAGTAAAGAAAGTTTGATTATTACAAATCAAATCATTTATTTGTATGAGAAATAATTATTGAAAGAATTCATCATTTTATACAGATTGTGATCTATTTTTACACGTACGCCTGTTGTGACCTGCAACTCCACACGTACGACATGTGTTTTTCCCTTTAGTAGCAAGCAATTCACTGAATGATTTGTCCTGAGTCTTCTTCTTTGGTCTACCAAGTGGTCTTTTAAAGTTTAGAGGTACAACCACTTCATCAAATATAAGCCTAGGTATAATCCATTTTGATTTGTCTGGCAATTGGTTAATTGGAAGCTCATATGTTTTCAAGACTATTTTTTTTCTTATACAAGTCTGAGCAGTATTCATCCGGATCAAAATATTTGTATTTCAGAACTGCTCAAGCATGCCCGCATGTTAGTTCGTCAATTTGAAATCTACCACAGTTGTACATTTTATTTTTCATACACACTATGAATGTCCTTCCTTAATCACTGACATTGTGCAGATATATGGTTGATGAAACAACCTGGACAACCAAAAAAAAGTAACACATATGTATACAAAATACAGTTGAACTAAAAAAACATATACATACCGTCATCCTGGTGCTTTTTGTTTCATTCATGTTGAGCATCTCTTGAAATTTGTCCATCAAAGGTGTAAATTTGCATGTTGCTTGTTCTTTATTTTGAATATTTCACCTGCCAAACATCAGCCTTACTTCTTCTAAGAATTAAAAAATTGGCAACTCTCGTGCAGACACTAGTGCCGAATTTATATTTTCGGCAATATTTGATGTAAGAAATCCACGATGGACTGGTGCATGAATTCTAGCCCATTGATCAAGCTGCAAATACTTCTTCACACACACGTCTATCCTTTCTATTGTGTTCATCAGTTTATCAAACTCCGACTTGGTGTAAGCCTTTGTCATAGTATAGAACACCTCATTCAACTTTTTATTAGATTTCCTATATCTTTTCTGAACATTGTTTCACACATGTCATATACAAGTATAATGTGGGACATCATTATACACAACAGTAACAGCCTTAATAATGCTCTCGTTTCTGTCAGACACAACACACATGTTGTCTCGCTCGTCGTAGGATTGTTTAAGTTGTGTGAAAAATCGAGTCCAAAATGCATCATTCTCTAAATCAACTACTCCATATGCCAACGGTAATATATAACCTACAAAAAATATACAGTTTCGTTTCGTTTTAGTAAAAAGTTAAAAAAACAATATAAGTTATTGAATAAACTATACAAATATAGATATTTAAACTTGATCCATGCATAGTGCCTGTTGAAAGAAATATTCCATTATACGGCCCCCGAAGGTGACTGCCATCTACAATAACTACAGGTCTACAGTGATTAAAATCATTAATAAAAGTATAAAGGGCAACAAATACATACAGAAACTGGTTCTCATCCATCTTTTTCAGTCGTATATGCGACCCAGGATATGTAATATCCAGCATATACAAATAAGATGGCAGTTTGAGATATGATCTACCTGGTGTGGCCCTTAATGAAAGTAAAGTCTTTTCTTACCTCTCCATGCCAATATGTAATTAACATCAACTCCAAGATCCAATCTGATATCATTTCTAATGTCAACAATTGTATATTTTCTTTTGTGATTGACCAACTTAGGCCTAATAATCCCTCCAATCAAATTACTAGTAGTATGCCTTTGGGAATATATTGTATCCTTAAGATGACAAATATGATCATTGTTAAATGCTCTAATCCTGAATATATCAGATGTATTAATTGTCGAGGCCTTTATCAACCACTCACAATCATTCGACACGTATACACCTGTATAACTGTATATGAAAAACAAATGAGAATCAGACATGAAAGTTTAAAGAATTTAAAATACTAGATAGTAATATATACACTTCAATTACCTGACAGCATTAGACCTTATAGTTTTAAATTGAAATCTATTGTCAATCGCATATTGCTCCATAACAACCTTTATAGTTACTTTATCTCTATACACTTGGTAAACCTCAACATTTTTATGGTATGGATCAGAATTAACTACATTGGAGCAGAATGCTTCAAATGTATGCAGTGGCTCCATTACTTCTGCAACTGGAAGCTCATTCATGTCAAAATTAGTAGACCATCTATACAACTTGATTGGAAACATTTTCCTTGTACATGAGTACTTTTATTTAGTGAAGTATTTTGCCCAACCTTATCTATACATATATTGGATATCTGTTAAAATTATTTGTTGATCTCTTTAGTATAATATACACCCTCACACCCATGTTAATATGTATCAACTTAGGAGTATTGGCTTGGTCAACTTTGTATTCAAGTTTAAGCATTTTGCTGGTAAGATCTACCGCAAGTTGACTACCAATCAAAGCATACAATTCATTATATGATGTACTTTCCTTGGAAACAATCCTCTCTATAATGTGATCAACATAGTTGTTGTCATTGTCCCACCTCCCAGAAGGCATCAATAAAATTGTCATGGCAGCTAAACCTACATCAAGGAATTAAAGACATGTATACATATACAAAAACAATATACACAACATTTAAATATAGAGCAACTCATAGCCACAACCTCTAATATTGCTCAATTATACAAACAATCAACACAGAGCATCAATTATACAATCAACACAGAGCGATATATATACACAACTTCATTTACAACAAAAAAAGATAATTTATACGTATATGCACAACGAAATTATACACATCATTTTTATGTATATAATTCTGCAGATTAAAACTTCTAATGTTGGTCAGTTATACAAACAATCTAGTATACATATACTTTAACCATTTAATATACAATTAGCAATGAGCTTCAATTATATAATCAACGATGAGCGACTTATATTCATAGGCTCCTGTAATTAAATACATATACACAACAACTATAATTGTGAATAATAGCAACAATAAATCAAATTTCAAATTTCAAATAGAAATACAGTATTCTCTTCAACCTCTTCGAAGAGAATGTTGTTTTTCCTGAACTCAATTTCGTTGAAATCAAAAACAGAATTAGAAATAATATTCATAATTATAACAAAAAAGCAAATTATATTAGATAATTACTCATCTTCTATGGACGAACAAGCGGCAAATATTGAATTTGAATATTTCTTCAATCTGTTAGAAGAGAATGGAGTTTTTCCTGTGTTCAAATCCTTGTGTTAGGTTAGAAATGACAATTACACCATGAATACCTAATTTAAGGAATTTCCTTCTTTTTTTTTTTTTTTTGCAGGAAATTTGTATGATAGAAGAAAAGTAGTGAAAGGTAAATATATACTGGAAGACAGTTCAGATAATGACCGAAGGTTATAATTTATAATTATGAGAAAATTAACTATTTAGGCCTATTAAATTTCAATTAGTGGCTATTTATGAAAGTTCCTGATTAAAGATTATACATTCCCTTGGACCATTTTGATTTACTTGTTGTCCTTTAAATAAATGATTCAAAGTTATTGTTATTACATTTTAAAAATTAAACTATAATTAAGAATATTCCATTTTCTTCTTAGTAATAATTATTTTTGAAAATATTAAATACTGGCTAATTAAAACAAAAAATCTAAGTAAAATAAGGATGATTAAGACTAAACAAAAAATCAATTTTTTTAATCTTTACTTATTTAAATATCTTGTTTTTTTAATCTAAATTCTTACTTTGTAAACAGAAAAAATTTAAGTTATTATCTGTTCAAAGTAATTCAAGGGCTTTTCTTATTTAGTCAAATTTTTGTTTAGTCTTAATCAACCTTATTTTACTTAAAATATTTTGAGTTTATTTCTTTTTTTCAAATAATTTTAATTCTTTTCTTTTACTTGGTCATTGTTTTTTATAAAATTTACTTTCTTTATGAATTATTTCAAATGTTTTAAGTTGATTTCTTGTTCAAATGATTTTTTTAAAAAAATATATTTATTAGTCTCAAGTTAATTTTTCTAAGTTAGTCAAATAAAAAATTTCAAATAATTGGACAATCGAACGTTAGCGGCTACTTTAAATGCTAATATCTAATTCATTTTCTCTAAATTTTCGAGACTCAATATTTTAGAGTTTTAAATTAAGTTTTCTTAATTTCTTTTAAAAAAAATTAAGTGACAACTCTTTTTCAAAGTTGATATTGTTTTCTTAAATAAGTTGAGATCAATTTTAAAATCAACATTTTTTTCCACATAACACACTCTTCATTGAAAAAATTATATTATGCATATAAAAAATAATATTTATGTATATAGGTCAAAAATAACTTTCTCGAGATATATTTACTTAAGTTTAGAACACCGTGTGCTAAATTCTTTAACTTTGCCACTAATAAAACCTGCAGAGATATGAAAATAAGAGCAATAGCTTCTTAACTATTTTTACATCTTAATTCCTTCACTCACCAAGGCAATAAAACAAGCAGCAGTTACACTAATCAAGAAGGATTACAAACAACAATAACATATCTAGTGGATCCCACCAGAAGGGTGTGGGGAGGATAAAATGTATGCAAACATTACAACTACCTCATAAATATAGAGAGATTGTTTTCGAAAAATCCTCATCTCAAATATCAAGCCTCATAAGTAGAAGATAGTAGATATGGAAAAAAGTGGAATCAAGCAAGATTAAAGTTCAACAAAAAATCATACAATCACAATTAGTACTCAACAAAGTTAAATATAGACAAAAAAGGGAGTCAAATCAAATGATCATGATCTTCATTGAGCTAAATCATGGAGCTAGACACGCATATTTCATAGTAATGGCGTAAATCTAACTTCAGGTAAGTGTCTTGAAACAAACTCTCGAGTTAATGTGCGGAGGTCACAACTCTCCACTTGTTGATCCAACATGTCATGACTTTGTGGATATTGTTCTATAGTAATTGGATACTGTTCCATAGGGACTTGATATGCCAACGTAGAAAGCCGGGCTTGAACATATGCTAATTCTGCTTGCAAACTTACAACCTATCAAGTACAAAATTAAGACAATATTGAAGATGGAACTGTTTTCTACTTAATTCAATACAAAATGGGAAAATATTTTTTATATCAATAATTTGGTTTGTACACCTTTACAAACTTGTTTTGAGCCCGTTTCTCTATAGAAACTGTGAAATTATTTTTGAATTATATTCATATTATAAAGTTAAAAATAATATTTGAACGAGCACACGCACCAGGCAAATCTTCGCGCATGCGGAGAGTAATGAGGCAAGGCCTTCGCTAATGCGTATGGGGCCAACGTGAATGTGGAGGTCACAACTACTAGGCCTCTGCAAACGCGGGCCTCAATCCCACGAAAGTGGAGTGCAAAGTAGACTACACCAAATTAAGTTAAAAACCAGCTATATTCAAACATTATTTGTTTACGATATTGAATTTATTATATTTTAAAAAGTATAATTAATTTATTATTTTATTAATTTTTAAAAAAGCATGGCATGTTAAATATTATTTTTTTCTTTCTTTTTTATTGTCATAGTTTCCTTTTGATAGTCAATATGAACTTTGACTAATATTTTAAGATGTATTTAAAGAAAAGACATAAATTTCTCCTCGAACTTGTTTCAAAAAATCAGTTAAACACTTAAACTTTCACAACGACCTATTACACACATTTACTATAAAAGTGAATTTAATGTCACCTTGATACATGTAATACCACTCTCACAGTGTGTGGCGTATTACACTCGCCGCCACTTCCGCACCATGTCAAAAATTACAACTTTTTATATTTTTTGTTTTTTCTTTCTAGTAATTAATTTTCCTTTGTTAAATATATTTTTAAACTAATTAATTATTAAAATTCTCTAATAATCATACCTTCTTCATCACTTAATCCCACCCACTTCATCTCTAATCTCACCAAAAAAATTACTTTTAATATATATCACAATTCTCTTTATATTCTCCAGTGAAGAACAACCAATCCATCACCACCATAAACCCACCTCCACAATACATTCTCTCTTCTTATCCGACGAACTAATATCCATTATACAACAACCAAAACAACCACCAAACAGACACCTAAACCACCACAAAACAGCCGCCTAAAAATCCAATTAAATCAGTCACCACTGACAAACACAAAACAAACTTCTTTTTCGAATTTATTCAATTTTATCAGAAAAAAGAAATGTGACATCTATCTTGAATCCTAAACATTAAAATTAGGCACATCTTCAAAAATCCATACATTTAAATTTTACTCAAACTTAAAAAATTCAATCCATAAATTGAAACCCAACAATATAAGATTTAAAATAAAAAAACGACTGATTTGCTAAAATTGGGAACCTTTTGAAGACGAGAAAAATGATTCCTTTGTAAAATTCTTTGTTGCATACGAAAAAAGAAAAGAAAAGAAAAAAATGAGTAAATTAGCAAACGGGTCGGTGGCAAAACAGAGAGTGAAAAAACAGAGTAATGCAATACATTTTCATGAAAAAATAAAGAATCATGATTAAAAAAGAAAAAGAATGAATGAAGAAGAGAATAATGGGTGAGGTGTGAAGAAGAGGAAGGGAAGGGGGTTGATTATTATCTTTATTAACTTAACTTTTTCTGATGCGCATATTTAATTACTTTTTTAAAGAAATTTTGCCACGTCAGTTTTAATGGGTAATTAAATAAATTCACTTTTGAATAGTAAAAGATGTGTAATAGGTTGCTATGATAGTTTAAGTGTGTAACTAACTTTTCAAGACAAGTTGAAGGAAAAATATATGTCTTTTCCCATGTATTTTCATCATATTGATATGAAAAAAAATTGTAATTTATAGTACTTTTCATATAATTTGAATATGTAAAATTTTAATTTAAAATGTCAAATAAGTATAATTTAATTAAACTTTAAAGATTAATTAAAATAACTCTGGATGAACACAATATTACAAATAGAAAAGTATTACTTCCTTTGTTTAATAATAGTTATCTACTATTAACTTGATACACGAATTAAAAAGTAATAATAAAATAAGTAAGTTTACCAAATCATTCTTTGAATATAAATATAATAAAAAAATAATTATAATTAATAATAAAAGTAAATATAAAATTATCTTTTGAAATTTCATAAAGTGAGTAAATATTAGTTAGATAGGGGAGCATAAAAAGTAAAATTGGACAGAAGAATAGATATTTAACACCTATTGTAAGCATTTAATTCCTCCATGAATCGTCTATGAACAAAGAATGCATGAAAGTCAAATTATTGGACAATGAAATATTTCTCGAGCTGCTAAAGTTGGTTAGAGTTACTTATTACTCCCTCCAAGCAAGACAAAAACATTTCAAAGTCCACACCATCCATCACTTATCCTATTCAAACTTTTCTCTTTCTTGTACAGGATTGAAATAAGATGTTAGATAAACAATTATACCTAAATATCTAATTCATAGTTAAATTAAGTATTTATTGTAGTCTAAACCTTCACATAAATTAGAACAATACAATAATAATAATATATTATGTGTAATTTCATTAGTACAGTTTAAAAGAATACAATGCTATATCCGATATTATAGCATATTTTTTTGCCATAAAGAAGATACACTTTCTATTTTCTTTCTATACAAGAACCTACGCACAAGGAGGTACTCCCTTCGCTCCAAAATAACTTAATTTTTTATATATATATTTTTTAATATTCAAAATAGTTAAGTTATCTATAAATTAAAAAATAGTAGGACTAAAAAATTATATCATTATCATATTAGGGATCGTGACACTTACATGTTATCAATACATATATCAATATATTACATGAGGTATAAAAAGGTTATACTCAATACTAAAAGTTCAAAATTCAGATAATTTGTAAACTGATTTTATGATCTTAGATTTGTGGCTAGGGATGGGAAAGGTGCATAATAATGACCTCATGTTGGTAATAAATGAAGAACTACTACTTGTATCACTCCTATTTGCTAGCAGCATGTCAATGAGCAGTAACAACATATCCAGTCCTCTCAAAACACTGAGAATAAAAAAGGCAGAGACCCATTTTGAACATATAAAGTCCTAGAGTTTCAAAAAAATGTTAGCCACATAAAAGGAGTAAGCCAAGTTTAGCCAACCCCACCTAAATAAATCTTGGAATCATTTCAGAAATATGAAAGAAATAAAAAGTTATTGGGCAAACCCTAACTTCAGCTGCTGACCCAAAAGAAAAGGCCAACTCTTTAGTACTAGAATTGTTATGGATTTAAGTATGAAAATGAATTTAGAATTTAGAGTTAGTGAATTTTATTTTAAAATATACACATGATTCAGATCGAAACAATTATCTACACTTTTTTTTTGTTTTATTTATAAACAAGGTAGTGTCATACCAAATTTCCCATCGTCAAAAGAAGGTGAGAGTATTAATATTCAACATCATATCAATTTAACATGGTTAATTTTATCAGTGAAATGAGAATATATATTTAATTAATTTTAATTAAATAATAGATTAAGACTATGCACGTTATGCTCATAATATAATAGCGGCGAAGAAGTAAGCAACTCAAGCAGGTATGTTAACGGAGAACCACCTGCTTAAGCTGCTATATATATATATATATATATATATATATATATATATATGCATCAAGATTGTGTAAATACATGTTATGGTGTTATTATTGAGTTTGGTGTCGATAACAGGTGTGGAAAAATTATTAATAAGAGTTTATTTGAACCTATAAAACTCATCCTAAATTTGCTTCTCTTATGTATATTTTCTCCATCTTAATTTTTGTATTTTTTATTTTTTGCTTTATAAAATTCAAATTACATAAATTTGACAGTTAACAACAACAACAATAACATACCCAGTATAATCCCACAAGTGGGGTCTGGGGAGGGTCGATTGTACGCAGACCTTACCGCTACTTCATGGAAGTAGAGAGGCTGTTTCCTAAAACCCTCAGCTCAAATCCCATAGGCAGAAATACCTAGATATGACAAAAAGAAATGTAAGAAAAGCAAGAAATGTAAGTGAAAAGTAAGAAATGTAAGTGAAGGAAAAGGAACAATACGTGCGACTAGCAATAGATAACACATGACATTAAGAAAAATATGACCAACTCACACATACCAGCCAGAAAATGAAAAGAGGTGGGACTAGTAGCAGTAAGATGTTACAAATATTACTACTGAAAAGGAGAAGAAGAGGAAAGAGGGGGAAGAAGACGATGCAAACGAGGAAAAGAATTAGCCTGCTACCCTAATTCGCGACCTCCATGCCTTTCTATCAAAGTTCATGTCCTCCGTGAGGTTGAGTTCCACCATGTCTTGTATGATCACCTCCCCCCAGTACTTCTTCGGTCTACCTCTACTCCTCCGAGTAGCTCCCACCTCCAACCACTCACACCTCCTAACAGGAGCATCGATAATCCTTCTCTGCACATGTCCGAACCATAGCAGTCTCGCTTCACTCATCTTATCGCCCACTGGGGCCACCTCCAATTTCTCTCGGATTGCCTCATTCCTAACCTTGTCCCTCCTGGTGTGGCTGGACATCCATCTCAACATCCTTATCTCTGCGACATGCATCTTCTGAACATGTATATTTTTAATTGGCCAGCACTCTAACCCATGCAGTAATATTGGTCTAACCACCACTCTGTAGAAGTGCCTTTTTAGTTTGGGTGGTATCTTTTTGTCACACAATACTCCATAGGCCAGTCTCCATTTAGTCCAAGCTGCCCCAATGCGATGTGTGACATCATCATCGATATCGCCACTTCTCTGGATGATACACCCCAGATACTTAAACTTATCTCTTTAGGGGATAGGATGGGTGACAAGCCTCACCTCAAAGTTATTTTCCTCTATCTCTCCACCGAATCTACACTCCATGTATTCAGTTTTGGACCTGCTCAGTTTGAATGTGAACCACTAATCTTTTTCACTACTTTATCCACCAGATTTGAATAATATATGATTCTCTGGCCACCAATGTACAATGGACATCACAAGTAACTTATAGGGCTACTTCTACAAAAACCAGTAACATCACCTACCAGGTCAATGACTTGGTGAGGGGTATTGGTAGTAAGCATGAAGTAGATTTTTCTTGGTAACAAGCTAATCAGACACTCTCTCATAAGAATTCAAAGTGTTCATGATAAGTTGCACAAAATACTTATCAGTAGAAGTGAAAATTATAACATCATCTTCAAAGCTTAAATGATTGACTTAGGGTCATCTTACCTCCATATTATATCCTCTGTACAACTTGTGAGAGTACAACGCATTAAGATTTCTAGATAAGACCTCTGCATCTAGGATGAACGATGAAGGAGAGAGGGGATCCCCTTGTTTGAGGCCCCTTGTTGAGTGAAAGAATCCATGCCTTTTGCCATTGATAATAATGGAATAACAATCGTTGCTCATGATCCTCCATTCCATGTCTATATACATTTCTCCAAAACGAAATCTCCTCATAACTAGACAGATGAAAGACAAAGAAATCCTATCGTAGGCTTTGGCCATGTCAAGCTTGATTAGCACATTGTCCCCTTCATTAGTCTTCTTCATGCCATGAGTAATCTCTTGATCTAATATTATATTCTCTGAGATGCTACTCCCTTTTAAAAAATCAGATTGGTTAGGAGAAATAATGTTTGCTAAAATAGGAGCCAATCGGTTACACCGAAGCTTGGAGATGATTTTATTTGAGAAGTTACTCAAACTGATAGGTTTGAACTCAGTCAACATATTCAGATGTTGTACCTTTAGTATTAAGACTAGGCAAGCATGGGTGATATATCTAGGCACGAAGCACCCATAACAGAATGCCTGAATAGTCTCCAAGATATCAAATCTGATGATTTACTAGCAGCTTTGATAAAATTTGCCACTAAAACGATCTAGACCAGCTGCTAAGTTTGGATTCATAGAGGAAATCACTTGTTAGAGTTCTTCCATAGTTAGATTTGCTGAAGAATTTGGTTTTGTTTCCTACTAATTTGTCTTGGAATGCATTGTAAAATGTCTTCATTAATGTTCTCCTGGTGACCAGTGAACAGTTTCTGAAAGAAAGTGCAAGCTTCTGTTGTGATGTTACTATCTCCTTTAACCCAAGTATTATTTCCACTGATAGGTTATGTATGTAGAGTCTTCTTCTTTTGCCTCTTATTGAAGTGCGAAAATATTTTGAATTGGCATCCCCTTTTTTGAACTAGTGAAGTTGCATCTTTTATTTAAGAATAACCTATTCTACCTTCATGAATCTGATATATTCAGCAATTACAGCATTAAGATTAGCCCTGTTGCCTTCATTGTTGTTGGTATGTATCGCTTCCTCCGCAATTCTTACTTTTTCTTCAAAATCTTTCATAGTTGAAAAGATGTCACTATACATCCTTTTCGACCATGTAGCAAGAGTAGCAGTGACCCTTTTCATTTTCATTTGCAGCTTCTCCATAGGATTACCTGTAGCTTCTCTATTCCAGCAGTTTCTAACAGTGTCCAGAAAACTTGAATTTTCAGTCCAACAATGTAGAAACTTGAAGTATTTCACCTGATTGTTCTTTCTGAGAGCCATTTTCGTCAGGAAAGGGGGGTGATCTGAACTTACTGCTGGTAGATAATCAATTGAGGTTTGAGGCATAACTTCTAACTATTTGTTATTAACCATTTCCCTATCAAATCTCTTCATAATCTAGCGTCAGCAGCTCTTTGATTACACCAAGTATATGGTTGTCCATTAAACCCAAGATCAATGAGCCCACAAGCTTTAATACTTCTAATGAAATCGAAGCTATTATTCATATTATACATGATCCCACCTTTTTCTCCTCCTTGGTTGTAATCACACTAAATTCTTCAATTATGCACCAAGGAACAGCATCAGAAGAGAAGTGAAGTAGTTTGTCCCACAAACCTCTTCTAAGGTAATCCCTACACTTTGCATAAATGAAGGAAATCCAAAACATGGTAGGCCATCCCATATGATGAATTTCACAAGTAATTTTTTGTTCATCAGAATCTATAACATTACAAGTGTAATCATTGTTCAATAGAACCCAAATTTTTCTATTTAGATTACTCAGCTCCTTGCATACCTAGTTGACTTTTAATACTGTTCAATGTAGTACTATCAGCAAAAGGTTCAAGAATAGAATTTTTGAACACTTGTAACTTCATAAGACCAATATTATGAAGCTTTTTGAACACTTGGAGCCTTTCGAATGATCCCTTGATATTGATACCTCTTGTATTCCAACAAATAGATATTATATCATAAACGTCTATTTCTGAGTCTTGTGTTTGGCCTGCTTGTGTTGGCAGATATACTTTTGATAGAGGTTGTATTATCTTGCCCTTTCTCTTTTCTTTCTTTGGGAGATAGCCCTTGATTATGAATAGCTTCACTAACCTCTTGTTGGAATTCATTTGCATTTGTTCGATCCATAGGGTTGATTTGTTCAAAACCATACTCATCAACATCATCAAGAACTTCTATAGATATAGAATCCTGATCTAACTCATCTTGTGAATTTATTACTACATATTCATCAATGGTATCACTTGTGTTGATTCTCTGATGATCCTTGGAACCAGAAGCAACATGTGAAATTTGATTGAATATGATCTCATCATTGGATTCTTCAGCTTCTCTCTCCAGCCTCCTTTTTATGGAATCCCTTCTCTTCTCACTCAACCTGCCCTGCGATTTATTGTTGAGTAGTTTTGTGAGACAATTATTGTTATTAGCAATAGGAGTTTTCATTCCATCTTGGTGCATAACATGATAACTCCCACATAGACCCTCATTGTTAAATTTGTGTATTCCCTATCTAGTGTCTTTCAATTCCCTCTCATCCCTTAACTCTTGCAGATTTTTGGCAGTCTCTTCTTATTGCATCTGATTGATGGCAATGTCGATATGATTAGCCTTAAGGTCGGTAAATGGTTTTTCTTGTAAATCATGATACATCATCCTTCAATTACAATTTCCATCCTACAAATTATTGAATTGCACTTGTCCCTCACCTTTAGAAGGTGATTCCTTTGTTAGATTAGATTAATTACTTTTTTCAACATCTTATTGTTGTGCTGGCTGAACATTCTTCTTCTTGGTCTGTGATCCTTCCATCCTTTGAGTCTCATTCACTAGTACATCATGAGCCTTTTCTACTTTAGAATTTATTTGATCCTTCATCTCCATGTCAATGTAAGTATTATCATGATTACTAGATAGACAACTTTTCTGCATTACTTTATTTTGATGTATCATAGGGACCATATTTGTTTGAGTATTCCCATGTAGTTTCCCTTATCTTCTCTTCTGGATTTGCCATTGTTTGATTTGTTGATATCCTTCAATTTTGTGGTCTTGCTTCTTACTGATACCATATTCAACTGCAGGTCTATTTTTTTGTTTTTGTAACCATCCCAATTGTCTTCACAAATGGCCTTATTCACACCATGTTTGTCTAATTCAGTGTCCTTTTTGTTTTTGTGTTCTTCATCTCTTCTTTTTATAGCACAATTCTGAATTTGATGCCCTTGATACTTGCAATATTGAAAATATTTTGGAATACCTTCATGTTGTATAGATTGCCATCTCCTATAGTTAAGTCTTTCTCATCAAAGCCCATCCATACATGGGTAGGCTTCTCCTCAGTTAAATCCACCTACAATCTAACTTTAGCCATACTACCCCTTGTCTTGTGAAAAGAAGTTGCATCTAGATATAACACCTTACCAATGGGAGCAAGTAAGGCACTAACAAAGCTTTTATTATAGCAATACCAAGGCAGTCCCAGTAAGGTAGCCCAAATTGGAACAATTGGCATCTTCTTCAAGAGTAAAGGTCAGAGTCCAAAACTATTTTCTCATAAGTTGATCCTCAATACTCATTCTTTATTTTGTCCAGACAATAACATAATCCAATTCATTATTCAGATCAATATACACATGTCTAGCATTAAAATGTGCTATCTTAACACCCCTAGACAATTGTGTGTGTAAAATAAAGCTCTTTCTTAATAGTCAAGTTTTGCCATAATATTAGTAAATTTACCTATTAAGGTATACTTACAACTGGCAGCAAGATTAACTATGTAATCTTCTTTATCAAAAATCACAGCTGGTAAACGTTGAACAACACTGTATAGAGTTGGTGTTGCGTTATTATCCACTTTATCCCCATTCTCTTCCAAAACATTTTGTTCCTTCACACTATGTGAAGTACTCTGTTATGTAACCTTGTTGCTATTCATATTTTTGGGAACAAATTTCTCAAAGTTACTAGACACTTTGGGAAAGTTATGTTCCATCCTTTTATTATTTGACACCTAAGAAGGTTGCTCTTTCTAAGAAATTTTAGCATTAATTAGATATGTGGAAGAACTAATATTACTGATTTTTGACTCCCATTTTCAACAAGTTGAATATCCCCTTTATCAGTAGTCCCACCTTCTCATTGATTTTAACCTAAAAGAACCTTTGTAATGTTATCAGAATTATTGGGACCTTCATTGCCAGGATCTATCACTGCATCTTTTAGCTTAACCTTGATTGCTTTATTACCATTTGGATCCTCCTTGAAGATATTTTCTTGTTCACTTACTAGAACCTCTTTTGAGTCTGATGCAGTGATTGCAGCTACATTACTCAGATTTGAAGAACCTAATAGTTTGTTGGGATTTAGTTACTGAGTTTCGTTCATCACATCTTAGAGATCTGTTATGTGTTGAGCCGGCGGTCTCAAGACATCCCCAGTGGTATAATAGCCATTCCGGCTAAGCAACTTGTTTGAATGTGAAGAGAGAAATTTTAGAGAAAGAAAGTAGCGGTCAAATCTAGGGGGTGCCACTATTAACCAACCAATCAAGGGGTTCGTACTTTGGTAATGAAACGACCTCAAAAAAGTGCCTAAAATGTTCCTTGAAAGTGCCCGGAATCGTAATTTCCATATATCTCAAAATCCATGCTCGATATCAAAAATTCAACTTCATATTTTTGTTCAGGGGCTCAAATTGAGTGGAAATTGGGTGTAACCTTGATTTAAAAGCAATCATATCAAAATCCAAAAATTGTAAAATGCAATTTCCAGAGAGCTTTTCGCGCCCCTGGCGCACGCACCAAGGGCGCGCCACAGTACATTTTGTTTGCACTTTTTCAAGCCTGATCCAAGGCTTTTGAGTCTGGGCCTAAGTGTTCTGATGCGTGAAAATACCTATACTTAGCCATATTTCACACTCATATCATTCAAAACATTCTCCAATACTTATTCAAATAGTTAGCTAATATTTAACCTCCTAAATTCAAGTCTCAACCGTATTTGGATTTTAAGGCTCTCTATCAAGCTTCAAGTCTCCATCTCCAATCTTCATTATGTTCATCTCCAAACCTAAGGTATGTGGGTTTCATTCATAGGCTCCTTTCACCCATGATACCCAAGATCTCTTTTACTCAAATTTGTATGATTTAAAGTTGATTTATTCATGGGTCTTATTTATTATGAAATTCACTGCACACTATGTTGGGCTTTCTAAAATTGTGACTTCTTTGCTATGTTTTGGGCTATGAATCCACGATCTATTTTGAGATTTCATGAAGGATTTTGATGTATATTTCTTGAGGGTGTTATCATGTATCTACTGACTGTTTTACATTGGATTTTCTAGCATGATATCACACTTGAATTGCATGGGTTTACACTAATACTAAATACCTGCCAGTGTTTGATAAAATTTCCAGTTAGGGTTACTTGAAAAATTGAAGGCCCAATGCATGTCTTATGAGTCGAATGACTATATGATGATGAAATAATTATATGTATATGGTATTCTCTATATAGTGTTGTGAGTTGACCAAGACTAGCTCAGTAGGTTGTAGGCCCGGGTAATCCCATCGAGGGGTTGGTACCTTAGTTGCCTAATACGGGGGGTAGTAGGCTCATATCACTATATTGAGGGGTTGGTACCTCATTAACCACATCGAGGAGTTTGTACCTTGGTCCCTAGCTCGGGGGATGGTAGGCGGCACGTAGCCATTTTGAGAGCTTTGTACCTCATTCGCTTCTCCTAGAAGGTGGCAGGCCTTGGATATCCTATATTGATGGTCACTTGCTACACATGTATTATGTTTCATATAAGCATGATTTACTTCAAATATCATTCATACATGTCGTATTGTTAAAGATTTATTCATTGTGGATGTTATGCATTTTCATTATGGTACTTATCACTTGTCGCTCTGCATCCTACATACTTAATACATTCAAACGTACTAACGCATAATACTCTATACCTACATAATATTACCATGTAGGAACCAAAGCCCCGCTTGAGCATCTTCATCCATGTGGCTAGTACACTTCCATTAAAGCTTGTTGGTGAGCCCTCCACTTCGGGGACATTGCTTATAATCTCTTACTATGTTCTAGCACTACCTTTCTTTTATGTATATGTTGACTATAAGGGTGAGCCCGGTTTCTTTTCTTGGCCCTAATCTTATCTATGTATTAGAGGTGTTGTTCATGTCATCTATAATGATATGAGCATTGAATCTCTCCCTCTTGACAATTGTTGTTATGATATGGATGGTGTCCCTTAAGCCCGGTTATCTGTATTTCTACTATTTCATTGCTGTTTTCTTGCTTCTATGACCAAGGATATGTAATGATATTCTAAGAGGCTTGCTTGGGATCCCTTTGGTTCCTCTTGTGCTGTGTCACATCTAGGCCCTAGGCTTGGGTCATGATAAACTTGATATTAGAGCACTAGGTTTTTAGATCCTCTAAGTCCAACACACTGTGTCGATTAGACTCTAGTTCATGGTTGTGTTGTGTACCACAACTATAAGCAAGGGGCTACGAGGCATTTAGGAAATCTTTTCTTTCTTCTTACTCTATGCCATTCTATAGAAGTTGAAGTAAGGTCTTTCCCCTTACGATTTTCTTTTGGTATGCTAGATCATGCCTAAAAGGAGAGGGAGAAGAGCCCACACACCTGAGGAGAAACTGGCTAATGGAGAGCTTCGGGATGGTCTCAGTTTGCTTGCACAAGTTGTTGCTAAGCAAGCCAACCAAGGGGCCCAAGCCCCTCATTCTCCTACATCGGCATCTCGGGCAAGAGATTTCATGAGAATGTATCCCACAGAATTTTATAGGTTGAAGGTCACTGAGCACCCTCAAGAGTTCATTGATGAGGTCTACATGACATTAGCTATCATGAGTGTGAGATCAAAGGATAAGGCAAAGTTGGCGGCCTACCAACTCAAAGGGATAGCACAAATATGGTACAATCAATGGAGGCAAGAGAAGGGAGTCCACTATGTGATGTTTTGGGAGGAGTTCAAGGTGGCCTTCCTTAACCGGTTCTTACCCCTTGAACTAGTGAAATCTAAGTTAGTGGAACTTTTGAATTTCAGAGAAAGGTCTATGAGTGTGAGAGAGTATGCCTAAAGTTCAACCAACTTTCAAAATATGCTCCACATTTGGTGGTTGAGTCAAGATCTAGAATAAACAAATTTGTGATAGATGTTTTCGACTTGGTTAGTGAAGAGTGTCAGTTCTCTTTGTTTTTAGTAACATGGACTTGTCATGTTTGATGACCTATGCCGAACAAATGGATGGGAAAAGATTGAGAAAGAGAAAGGGTCATGAGGACAAAAGGCCCGTATTGAGGGTAAGTTCCAAAGCCTAAAGGGTGGTTGGTTTCAATAAGGCCAAGGGTCTTCTCATGCTCCCTATAGGCTTTTGCTAATAACATTCCAAGAGCTCAAGGTGTTGCTGGTATGGTTCCTATCGATTTGTGACTGAAGTTTGGTAAGGGTCTGGTGGCCCAAGCTTAAAGAATACCAGTACTTATTATGGTTGTGGGGAGATGGGGCATAAGGCTATAGATTGTCCTTGAAATTGTAACAGGGGTAAGGAGGTTCATCCATAAGGTGCTAATGCAGTTCCTTTAGGGAGAACTGGTCGACAAGATGATGCCCCAAGGAACAATCGATTTTATTCTCTACAAGGGAGACAAGGGGTTAAGGACTCCCCAATGTTGTCAACGGTATGTTGAAAATCTTTGATTTTGACGTGTATGCATTTATTTATCTGGGTGCCACTCTTTTTTTTGTAACCCCCTTTATTTCCATAAACTTTCATGTTGACCCCGAGTTATTGTGTGAGTCATATGAGGTATCTACTCCTATTGGTGCATCAATTGTTTCTTGGAAGGTCTATAGAAATTGTCCCATTTGCATCTTGCATAAAATATTACCTTATGATTTTGTTGAGTTACACATGGTTGAATTTGATGTTATTCTTGGGATGGATTGGTTGCATGCACACTATGCCTATATTGATTGTACAACCCGTAGGGTTAAGTTTCAATTCCCAAATGAACCCTTCCTTGAGCGGGAGAGCCATAATATAATGGTCAAAGGTAGGTTTATCTCTTGCATTAAAGCCCATATGTTGATC
Organism: Solanum clarkiae; assembly: GCA_011800125.2. Lineage (NCBI taxonomy): Eukaryota > Viridiplantae > Streptophyta > Magnoliopsida > Solanales > Solanaceae > Solanum > Solanum clarkiae. The sequence goes on along the minus strand of JAABOM020071003.1, from coordinate 15,530 downwards.
TCTAAGGGGTGTCTTTACTATCTTGTAAGGGTTAGGGATGTGGAGTTCAACATCCTTCCTATAGAGTCGGTTCCTATTGTGAATGCATTTCTTGATGTCTTCCCAAATAACCTTCCTGGTGTTCCTCCCGAAAGGAAAATAGATTTTGATATAAATCTCCTTCCCGATACTCGACCCATTTATATTCCCCCTTACCGTATGGACCTGACGAAGTTGAAGAAGTTGAAGGAACAATTGAGGGACTTGTTAGAGAAGGGATTTATTAGGCCTAGCCAATCACCTTGGGGTGCACAAGTGTTTTTTATTAAAAAGAAGGATGGGTCCCTTAGAATATGTATTAACTACCGGAAACACAATAGGGTCACCATCAAGAATAGGTATCCTCTTCCAAGGATTAAAGACTTGTTTGACCAATCACAAGGGGCTAGTCATTTCTCTTAGATTGATCTTCGGTCCAGGTATCATCAGGTGAAGGTGAGGGAGTATGATATTCCTATGACGGCCTTCCGGACTAGGTATGGGAATTATGAGTTTGTTGTGATGTCTTTTGGGTTGACCAATGCACTATCCATCCTCGTGGTCCTTATGAATAGGTCTTCAAACCCTACCTTGATTCATTTTTTGTGGTAGTCATTGATGACATTTTGATCTATTCACATAATGAGGAGGATCATATGGGTCATTTGAGGGTAGTGTTGTAAAAATTGAGGAAGGAGAAATTGTATGCTTAATATGAGAAGTGTAAATTTTGGTTGAAAGACATTGCCTTCCTAGGTCATGTGGTATCGGGGGATGGTATTAAGGTGGATCCTAAAAAGATGGATGTGATTAGAAATTGTCCTACACCATTGACCCTGTTGGATATTAGGAGCTTCTTGGGCTTAACAGGTTATTATCGGAGATTTGTGAATGGGTTCTCTTTTATTGCTTCTCCCATGACTAAATTAACTTAAAAGAAGGACAAGTTTGTGTATACCGATGACTGTGGGAGGATCTTCCAAACATTGAAAGATAAGCTTGTGTCCCCTCCTATTTTGTCACAATAAAAGGGCTAGAGGGATTTGTTGTGTATTGTGATACTTCTAGAGTTGGTTCTAATGCAAAAGGGTAAGGTGAGAGCCTATGCTTCTAGGCAACTCAAAGTGCATGAAAAGAATTATCCTATTCGTGATCTTAAACTAGCCACCGTGTTATTTGCATTAAAGATTTGGCGTCATTACTTGTCTAGGGTGCATGTTGATGTGTTCACCGATCATAACAGTCTCAAATATGTATTCAGTCAAAAAGATCTTAACTTGAGGCAAATAAGATGGTTAGAACTTCTTAAAGACTATGATATGAGTGTGCATTACCATTAGAGTAAGGATAATGTTATGGCGGATGCCTTGAGTAGGGTGTCTATCGGTAACATAGCTCATATTTATGGTGTTGATAGGGTGGTCGCTAGGGAGGTCCATCATTTGGCTAGATTGGGAGTTAGGTTGGAAGAGGAGGAAAATGGTGGTGCTGTTGATTTTTATGGTTCTAAATCATTACTGCTGAAGGAGGTGAAAGCTAAGAAAGATCTTGATTCCTCCTTGTTAGAACTGAAAGCCTTTGTTAGTGATGGGAAGGTGGAGGTTTTCTCCCAATGGGGAGATGGTGCACTTAGATACCGAGGGAGGTTGTGTATGCCTTGTGTTGATGGGTTGAGAGAGAGAATTCTTATTGAGGCTCATAGTTCTTCCTATTCTATTCACTCCGGTTCTACTAAAATGTATAGAGATCTGAGAGTGGTGTATTGGTGGAGAGGCATGAAGAAACATATTTCAAAATTTGTGTCTGATTGTCATAGTTTTCAACAACTCAAAGCGAACATCAAAGGCCACATAGAGGTTCCTACTTGGAAGTGGGAAGAGATTAATATGGACTTTGTATTTGGGTTGCCCAAGACTAGGAAGGATTTTGGTTCCATTTGGGTTGTGGTTGATGGGATGACGAAATCGGCTCACTTTCTAACGGTTAAGGCTACATATGGTGCTGAAAAATATGTTTTACATCCATGACTTGGTGAGATTGCATAGGGTTCCCTTATCCATCATAACAGATTATGGAGCTCAATTTACTTCACGTTTGTGGAGATCTTTCAAAAGTGGTCTTGGTACAAAGATTAAACTCAGTACGACCTTTCACCCTCAAACGGATTGCCAAGCCGAAAGGACTATCCATACCCTTGAGGATATGCTTAGTGCTTGTATATTGGAGCTTAGAGGTAGCTGAGATGATCATCTTCTATTGATCGAGTTTGCCTACAACAATAGCTACCATTCTAGCATTGTGTGGCTACTTTTGAGGCTCTTTATGATAGATCACTAGTTGGGTGGTCTGAAATTGCTGAGGTGGCTATGTTGGGACTAGATCTGGTTTTGGAGTCTCTTGAGAAGGTTAGGATGATTAAGGAGAGGTTGAAGATGGCTCAAAGTCACCAAAAGTCCCATGCCAATGTGATGGAGGAGGGTCCTTGAATTAAAAGTTGGTGATTTGGTGTATTTGAAGGCGTCACCCATGAAGGGTGTGGTTCATTATGGCAAGAAAAGGAAGTTATGCCCTAGATATTTAGGTCATTATAGGGTGAGGAGAAAGAGTGGTAAGGTGGCCTACGAGTTGAATTTGCCTAGTGAAATGGTGTTGGTACATCTAGTCTTTCATGTATCCATGTTGAGGAAATGTGTGGGAGACCCTAATGCTATTGTACCTCTTAATGTTGTGGGTGTTGTTGAAGATTATTCGTCTTATGAAGAAGTCTCGATTCAGATTTTGGATCGACAAGTGAAGAGGTTAAGGAAGAAGGATTTGGCTTCCATTAAGGTCCTTTGGAGGAATCAACAAGTTGAAAGTGCTACTAGGGAGGCCAAAGCGGACATGCAAAAGCAATATCCTTACCTATTTCACTCTATTACAGCCTAAGGTATCAATCTAAGTCCATTATATGATCTCAGGTCTTGTGTTCAGCCCCTATGTCATTGCATGCATTCATGTTCAAATTAACAAGTTCACAATGATTTCACACCAATGATGAGATTTTTTAAAAGATGTTTAGTTGCATTGTTCTATCTCTTTGTGGGCTAAAATGTTCGTGTTTGTGTCTCTCATGTATGTTTCTTTGACTTTTCATAACGAATATTCCCAGGGGGGAGATATTGAAACTACCCCAAAAAGTGCTTGAAAATGTGCCTCAAAAGTGCCCAGAATTGTAATTTCTATACATCTCAAAATCCCTGCTCGATATTGAAAATTCGACTTCATATTCTTATTCGGAGTGTCAAATTGAGTGGTAAATGGGTCTAACCCCAATTTTAGAGCAACCATATAAATATTCAAAAATTGTAAAATGTGATTTCTAGAGAGCTTTTCGCGCTCCTGGCGTAACACACCGAGGGCGTGCCATAATGCATTTTGTTGGTAGTATTTCAAGCCCAGTCTAAGCCTTTTGATTCTTGTGTCTAAGTATTCCCATGAGTGAAAATACCTATAGTTATCAATATTTCATCCTCACATCCTACAAAACATTCCCTAATACTCATTTAAACATAGCCAATATTTCACCTCCTAAATTCAAGTCTCAAACTCATCCGAATTCTAAGGCTCTCAATCAAGATTCAAGTCTCCATCTCCAATCTTCATCAAGTTCATCTCCAAAGCCAAAGTATAGGGTTTCTTTCATGGGCTCCTTTCACCCATGATACCAAGTTCTCTTTTACTCAAAGTTGCATGATTAAAAGTTGATTTATCCGTTGGTCTTATTTATTATGAAATTCACTGCACACTATATTGAGGTTTATGAAATTGTGATTATTTTACTATGTTTTGGGCTATGAATCTAAGATCAATTCTAAGATTTGATAAAGGGTTTTGAAGTATATTTCTTGAGGGTGTTACCAAGTATTTAGTTATGATTTTACATTGGATTTTCTAGAATGATATCACACTTGAATTACATGGTTTTAGACTAACACTACACACTCGCCAAGTGTTTAATAAAATGTCCGGTTAGGGGTACTTGAGGAATTAAAGGACCAATGCATGTCTTATGAGTTGAATGATTATATGATTATGAAATGATGATGAAATGAATGTATGTATATAGTATTCTCTATACAGTGTTGTAAGTTGACCAAGCCTAACTTGGGGTTTGTAGGCCCGGGTAACAATATTAAGGGGTTGGTGCCTTGATTGCCTAGTATGAGGGGTAGTTGGCCTGTATAACCATATTGAGTGGTTGGTACCTCATTAACCACATTGACAGGTTTGTAACTTGGTCCCTAGCTCGGGGGGTAGTAGGCCCAAGTAATCATTTTGAGGGGTTTGTACCTTATTCGCCTCTCCAAGAAAGTGGTAGGCCTTGGATATCCTATATTGATGGCCACTAGATACAAATGTATTATATTCCATATAAGCATGATTATACTTCAAAAATCATCCTTACATGCCATATTGTTATACGTCTATTCATTGTCTATGTTATACATTTTGATTATGGCACTTATCACTTGTTGCATTGCATCCTACGTACTTAGTACATTGAAAAGTATTAATGCTTACTCCACGCCTACATGATGTTACCATGTAGGAACCAAACCCCTGCTTGAGCATCTTCATCCACGTGGCTACTACGCTTCCACCCAAGCTTGTTGGTGAGTCCTCCACTTCGGCGACGTTGCTTATGATCTCTTAATATGTTCTAGAACTACCTTTCTTTTTTGTAAATGTTGACTATGAGGGTGAGCCCGGTTGCTTGTGTTGGCCCCCATCTTATCTATGTATTAGAGATGTTATTGGACATGTCATGTGTAATGTTATGACCATTGACTCTCTCTCTCTCTCTCTCTTTACTATTGTTGTTATGATACGAATGGTGTCCCTTAACCCCGGTTATCACTATTTCTACCTTTTTGTTTCTATTTTCTTACTTTTGTGACCAAGTATGTGTAATGATGTTCTAAGAGGCTTTCTTGGGATCTCTTCGAGTTCCCCATGCACCGTGTCACATCTAGGACCTAGGTTTCAGTCGTGACAAACTTTGTATTTGAGCATTAGGTTGTTAGATCCTCGTAGTCCAACACATCGTGTCGATTAGAGTCTTTTCATGGTTGTATTGTGCACCACAACTATGAGCAAGGGGATATGAGGCATTTAGGAAATGTTTTCCTTCTTCTTACTCTATCTAGTGCTATAGAAGTTGAAGTAAGGTTTTTCCCCCTAAAAATTATCCTTTGCTATGCTAGATCATGCCTAACACGAGAGGGAGAATAGCTCGCACATCCAAGGAGCAACCGACTAATAGAGAGGTTTGGGATGCTCTCACTTTGCTTGCACAAGTTGTGGCTAATCAAGCCAACCCAGGGGCCCAAGCCCCTCATGTTCCTACATTGGCATCTCAGGTAAGAGACTTCATGAGAATGAATACCCTGGAATTCAATGGGTTGAAGGTGGGTGAGCACCCTCAAGGGTTCATTGATGAGGTCTAGAAAGTTTTAGCTATCACGGGTATGATGTCGGAGGATAAGGCAGAGTTGGCGGCCTACCAACTAAAAGGGTTAGCACAAATATGGTACAATCAATGGAGGGAAGAGAAAGGAGCCAACTATGTGATGTTTTGGGAGTAGATCAGGGTGTCCTTCCTTAACTGGTTCATCCCCCTTGAACTTGGGAAGCTAAGTTGGTTGTATTTATGAATTTGAGACAAGGGTCTATAAGTGTAAGGGAGTGTGCCCTCAAGTTCAACCAACTTTCAAAATATGCTCCGTAATTTGTGGCGGAGTCAAGATTTAGGATGAACAAATTTGTGATGGGTGTTCTCGACTCGGTTAGTAAAGACTATTGGTCTGCTATGTTGATTAGTGACATGGACTTGTCATACTTGATGACCTATACCGAACAAACGGAACGGGACAAATTGAGTAAGAGAAGGGGTCATGAGGCCAAGAGGGCTCGTTTTGAGAGTAATTTCCAAAGCCAAAATGGTGGTTGGTTTCAACAAGGCCAATGGTTTTCTTATGCTCCCTATAGGGGTTTGCCAATGATATTCCAAGAACCCAATGTGTTGGTGGTGTGGGCCCAGTCGATGTGTGTTCGAAGTGTGATAAGGATCACACTTTTTTTACCCCCTATTTACGCCAAAAAGTTCCATGTTGACCCTAAGTTGTGTGAGAAATATGGGATATCTACTACTATTACTGCATCTATTGTTGCTAGGAAGGTCTATAAAAATTGTCCCATTTGCATCTTGCATAAAATATTGCCTTGTGATCTTGTTGAGTTAGATATGATTGATTTTGATGTCATTCTTGGGATGGATTGATTGAATGCATACTATACATCAATTGATTGTAGAAACTGTGGGATGAAGTTTCAATTCCCAAATGAATCCTTCCTTGAGTGGGAGAGTGATGATGTGGTGGTTAAGGGTAGGTTCATCCTTTGTATTAAAGCCCGTAAGTTTATCTTTAAAGGGTATCTTTAGCATCATTTGAGAGTTAGGGATATGGAGTCCAAGTTCCTTCCCATAGACTCGGTTGTACTTGTGATAGAGTTCCTTGATGTCTTCCGAAATGATCTTCTCGGTGTTCCTCCCGAAAGAGAAATAGATTTTGGTATATACCTCCTCCCGATACTCAACCCATTTCTAATCCCCCTTACTATATGACCCCGGCAGAGTTAAAGGAGTTGAAGGAGCAATTGAGGGATTTGTTAGAGAAGGGTTTCATTAGGCCTATCTAATCACCTTGGGGTGCACCGGTATTGTTTGCGAAGAAGAAGGATGGGTGCCTTAGAATGTGTATTGACTTCTGGCAACTTGATAGGGTCACCATCAATAATAGGCATCCACTTTCAGGAATTGAAAAATTATTTGACCAATTGCAAGGGTCTAGCCATTTCTCAAATATTGATCTTCAGTCAGGGTATCATCAGTAAAGGTGAGGGAGTGTGATATTCACAAGACGACCTTTAGGACTAGGTATGGGAATTATGAGATTGTTGTGATGTCTTTTGGGTTGACCAATGCACCAGTTATCTTCATGGACCATTGATGACATTCTGATCTGTTCACATACTGAGGAGGAGCATATGGGTCATTTGAGGGTAGTGTTCCAAAGATTGAGGGAGGAGACATTGTATGCTAAATATGATGTGTGAATTTTTGTTGAAAGAAGTTGTCTTCCTAGATTATGTGGCATCAAGGGATGATATTAAGGTGGATCCTAAAAAGATGGATGTGATTAGAAATTGGCCTAGACCATTCATACCTTCGGATATTAGGAGCTTCTTGGGCTTAGAGGGGTTATTATCATATATATATATATATATATATATATGTGTGTGTGTGTGTGTGTGTGTGTGTGTGTGAATGGGTTCTCTTCTATTGCTTCTCCCATGACTAAATTGACTCAAAAGAAGGCCAAGTTTGTGTAGACCGATGACTGTGAGAGGAGCTTCCAAACATTGAAAGATAAGCTTGCGTCCGCTCCTATTTAGTCGCTATTGGAAGGACTAGAGGGATTTGTTGTGTATTCTGATGCTTCTGGAGTTTGTTTAGGCTGTGTTCTAATGCAAAAGGGTGGGGTGATAGCCTATGCTTCCAAGCAACTCAAAGTGCTTGAAAAGAATTGTCCTACTCATGATCTTGAATTGGCCGCCTTGGTATTTGCGTTAAAGATTTGGCGTCGTTACTTGTCTGGGGTGCAGATTGATGTGTTCACGGATCATAAGAGTCTCCAATTTGTCTTCACTAAAAAAGATCTTAACTTGAGGAAAAGGATATGGTTAGAACTTCTTAAGGACTATGATAAAAGTATGCATTATCATTCAGGTAAGGCTAATCTGGTGTCAGATGCTTTGAGAAGGGTGTCTATGGGTAGCCTAGTTCATGTTGATGGTGGTGATAGGGAGGTGGCTAGATAGGTCCATCGTTTGGGTAGATTGGGAGATAGCTTTGAAGAGGACGACAATGGTGGTATTGTTGTTGTTAATATTTTTAAATCTTCATAGCTGGAGGAGGTGAAAGCTAAGCAAGATCATGATCCCTCCTTGTTTGAATTGAACGCCTTGGTTAGTGATGGGAAGGTGGAGGTTTTCTCCCTATGGGGAGATGGTGCACTTAGATACCAGGGGAGGTTGTGTATGCCTTGTGTTGATGGCTTAAGGGTGAAATTCTTGATGAGACTCACGGTTATTCCTATTCTATTCACCTCGTTTCTACTAAAATGTATAGATATTTGAGAAAGGTGTATTGGTGGGGAGGCATGAAGAAAGATAATTTAAAATTTGTGTCTGATTGCCATAGTTATCAACTAGTCAAAGTCGAACATCAAAGGTCGGGTGGCCTAATCCAAGACATAGAGGTTCCTACTTGGAAGTGCAAGTGATTAATATGGACTTTGTTGTTGGGTTTCCTAAGACTAGGAAGGGTTTTGATTCCATTTGGGTTGTGGTTGATAGGATGATAAAATCGGCTCACTTTCTACCGGTTATGACCATATATGGGGATGAAGAGTATGCTAGGTTATACATCCATGACTTGGTGAGATTGTTTGGGGTTCCTTTATCCATCATATTATATCGTGGAGCTCAATTTACTTCAAATTTTTGGAGGTCTTTCCAAAGGGGTCTTGGTACAAAGATTAAACTTAGTATGACCTTCCACCCTCAAACTGATGGCCAAGCCTAAAGGACCATCCAAACCCTTAAGGATATGCTTAGACCTTGTGTATTGGAGCTTAAAAATATAGTTAGGATGATCATCTTACGTTGGTCGAGTTTGCCTACAACAATAGCTATCATTTTTGCATCGGTAAGGCTCCTTTTAAGGCTCTTATGGTAGACGTTGTAGATCACCAGTTGGATGGTTTGAAATTGGTGAGATGGCTATGTTGGGACCAGATCTTATTTGGGAGGCTCTTGAGAAGGTTAGGATGATTAGGCAGAGGTTGAAGACAGCTCAAAGTTGACAAAAGTCCTATGCCGATGTGAGGAAGAGGGACCTAGAATTCATAATTAGTGATTGGGTGTATTTGAATGTGTCACCCATGAAGGTTGTGGTCCATTTTTGGAAAGAAAGGCAAGTTAAGCCCTAGATATATGGGTCCTTACAGGGTGATGAGAAGGATTGGTAAGGCGTCCTACTAGTTGAATTTGTGAAGTGAAATGGAGTTAGTTCATCCGATCTTTGATATATCCATATTGAGGAAATGTGTGGGAGACCTTAATACTATTGTTCCTCTTGATGTTGTGGCTGTTGTTGAATATAATTTGACTTATGAAGAGGTTCTTATTCAGAGTTTTGATAGACAAGTAAAGAGGTTAAGGAACAAGGATGTAGCTTCCGTTAAGGTCCTTTGGAGAAATCAACAAGTTGAAAGTGCTACTTGGGAGCCAAAGCGGACATACAAAAGCAATATATGTACCAATTCAACTCCACTCAAGCCTAAGGTACTGATCTAAGTCCTCTATATGATCTCAAGTATTGTGTTCATCCCCTATTTCATTGCATGCATTTATTTTTAAATTGACAAGTTCACAATGATTTCACACTATGATGACATTTTTGAAATGATGTTTAAGTGCATTGTTGCATCTCTTTATGGGTTGAAATGGTAATGTTTATCTCTCATATACGTTTCTTTGACTTTGGGGACGAACTTTTCCAAGGGGAAGATATTGAAACGACCCCAAAAAGGGTACAAAATGTGTTGTAGAAGTACCCAGAATCCTAATTTCCATATATCTCAAAATCCGTGCATGATATCAAAAATCTAACTTCATATTCATATTCAAGTTGTCAAATTGAGTGGGAATTATGTCTAACTCCAATTTAAGAGCAACCGTATCAAAATATAAAAATCGTAAAATGTGATTTCTAGAGAATTTTTTCGTGCCCCTGGTGTCGCGCCAAGGGTGCGACATAGTAAATTTTGTTGGCAGTTTTTCAAGACCAGTGCAAGCCTTTTGAGTCTTGGGCCTAAGTGTTCCCATGCTTTAAAATACCTATACTTAGCCATATTTCACACTCATAAAATTCAAAATATTCCCTAATACTCTTTCAAACATGCAGCCAATATTTCACCTCCTAATTTCAAGTCTCAAACTCATCCGGATTCTAAGGATCTCAATCAAGCTTCAAGTCTCCATCTCTAATATTCATCAAATTCATCTTCAAAGCTAAGGTATGTAGGTTTCTTTCATGGGCTCCTTTCATCCACGACACCCAAGATCTCTTTTACTCAAAAATGCATGATTAAAGTTGATTTATTCATAGGTCTTATTTATTATGAAATTCACCGCATACTATGTTAGAATTTACGAAATTGCAACTGTTTTACTATGTTTTGGGCTATGAATCTGAGATTTATTGTAAGATTTGATAAAAGGTTTTGATGTATATTGTTTGAGGGTGTTACCAAGTATCTGTTGATGGTCTTACATTGGATGTTCTACCATGACATCACTCTTGAATTGCATGGTCTTACACAAACACTGCACTCCTTCTATGTGTTTGATAAAATGTCTGGTTATGGTTACTTGAGCAATTGAAGGCCTAATGCATGTCTTATGAGTTCAATGACTATATGAAGATGAAATGAATGTATGTATATGGTATTCTCTATATAGTGTTGTGAGTTGACCTAGCCTAGCTCGAGAGGTTGTAGACTCGGGGAACCGCATCGAGGGCTTGGTACCTTGGTTGCCTAGTACCGGGGGTAGTAGGCCCGTATAACAATATTGAGGGGTTGGTACCTCATTATCCACATAAAAGGGTTTGTACCTTGGTCCCTAGCTCGGGGGATGGTAGACCTAGGTAACCATTTTGAGGCGTTTGTACCTCATTCGCCTCTCCAAGGAGGTGGCCGGCCTTGGATACCCTATATTGATGGTCACTTACTACACATTTATTATGTTCCATATAAGCGTGATTTTACTTCAAATATCATTCATACATGCCATATTGCTATATGTCTATTCATTGCTTTATTATGCATTTTGATTATGGAACTTATCACTTGTTGCATTGCATCCTACATATTTAGTACATTCAAACGTACTAACACATACTTCATGCCTATGTGATGTTACCATGTAGGAACCAAAAGCCCACTTGAGCATCTTCATCAACGTGGCGAGTACGCTTCCACTCAAGCTTGTTGGTGTGTCCTCCACTTAGGGATGTTGCTTATGATCTCTTACTATGTTCCAGAACTACCTTTAATTTATGTAAATGTTAACTATGAGGGTGACCCCGGTTCTTTATCTTGGCCCCCGCTCTTATGTATGTATTAGAGGTGTTGTTCGACATGCCATGTGTAATGTTATAAGTATTGACTCTCTCTCTCTCTCTCTCTCTCTCTCTCTCTCTCTCTCTTGACTATTGTTCTTATGATATGAATGGTGTCCCTTAGCCCTGGTTATTCCTATTTCTACTCTTTCATTGCTATTTTCTTGCTTCTGCGACTAAGGATGTGTAATGATATTCTAAGAGGCTTGCTTGGGGTCCCTTCAGGTTCCCCTTGTGCCGTGTCATATCTAGGCCCTAGGCTTGGGTTGTGTCAGGTAACCAGGTTGAGGGGTTAGTTACTCAATCACCAGGGTTTATAGGGGTGCGCCGATCCACCAGCCAACCATAGGGGTTTGTACCTTGGTAACCTACGGGTGCTATAATGTTAGTCTCTTCATACACCTTGCATTATGTTTTATGTAAGCACATTTTACATAAGCATTGATCATACATGAAGTATTGTTATTATGCTATCTATTTCTTACTATTATGTATTTTAATTATGATGCCTATCTCTTGTTGCATTGCATCCTCATACTTAGTATATTCAAATGTACTAACACATACTTTATGCCTATATGATGTTACCATGTAGGAATCATAGCCCCACTTGATCATCCTCCTCCACGTGGCTAGTACGATCTCTCTCTCATAACTAGTTGGTGAGTCCTCTACTTTGGGATATTGACTTTGATCTTATGCTACGTATAAAGACTTCTTTTTCGTTCATTAGGTACCTGTCTGTGAGGGTGAGCCCAGTTGCTTGTCTTAGCACTTGCTAAGTTCTATGGTTAGAGGTATTGTTTTACATGTTAAATACAATGCTATAAGCTTGACTCTCTCTCTCGACTCTTGATTTTACTATATGAAAGTATTCCCTTAGCCCCATTTATCCCTATTTACTATCTCTTGTTGTCATTTTATTGCTTCCGTGACCAAGGATGTGTAATGATACGTTAAGAGGCTTGCTTGGGGTCCTTTCGGGTTCCCCATGCGCCGTGTCACATCTAGGCCCTAGGCTTGGGTCATGACTGACTTGGTATAAGAGCATTAGCTTGTTAATGGTCCTCAGCATCCAACACATCATGTAGATTAGAGTCTTATTCATGGTTGTGTTGTGCACTACAACTATATGTAAGATGCTGTGAGACGCTTTAGGAAATATTTTCCTTCTTCTTACTCTATGTCACGCTATAGAAGTGAAGCAAATTTTTCCCCCTAACAGTTGTTCTTTGTTGTGCTAGATCATGTTTAACACAAGAGGAAGAAGACCTCACACTCCCAAGGAACAACTGGATCATGGTGAGCTCTGGGATGATCTTACTTTGCTTGCACAAGTTGTGGCTAATCAAGCTAATCAAGGGGCCCATGTCTGTCATGCTCCTACACCGGCATCTCGAGCTAGAGACTTAATGAGGATGAATTCCCTGGAATTCTATGGCTCAAAGGTGGATGAGGACCCTCAAGAGTTCGTTGATGATATCTACAAGGTTTTGGCTATTGTGGGTGTTAGATTGGAAGATAAGGCGAAGGTGGCAGATTATCAACTCAAAGGGATAGCAAAAATATGGTTTAACCAATGGAATGAGGATAAGGGAATCAATAATCTGGTGCTTTGGGAGGAGTTCAAGGCGGCTTTTTTTAATCAGTTCTTCCCTCTTGAGCTGAGGGAAGCCAAATTGGTGGAGTTTATGAATTTGAGACAAGGGTCTATGAGTGTGAGGGAGTATGCCCTCAAGTTAAATCAACTCTCTAAATATGCTCGCACTAGTTTGACGACCCGAGGTCTAGAATGAACAAGTTTGTGATGGGTGTTTTTGACTTGGTGAGTGAGGAATGTCAGTCTACTATGTTGATTAGTAACATGAATTTGTCCTGTCTGATGACCTATGCCGAGCAAATGGAGGAGGAAAAGTTGAGGAAGAGGAGGGGCAATGAGGAAATAAGTGGTGCCATCAAGGCTAAGGGTCTTATGAGGGTGAGCCCGATTGCTTTGTCTTGGCCTCCGCTCTTATCTATATATTAGAGGTGTTTGTTGGACATGTTATGTATCTATGTTAAGAGCCTTGACTCTATTGCTCTTGATGACTATGATACGAACTTGACTCTCATCTCTTCATTATGATGTTGTGCAAGCTTTTCCCTTAGTCTCGTTGCCCTCTATTCTTACTCTTTTATGTTGTTTTGTTGCTTCCGCGACCAAGGATGGGTAATGATGTTCTAAGAGGCTTTCTTAGGGTTTCTTTAGGTTCCCTTCGTGTCGTATCGCGTCTAGTCCCTAGGCTTGGGTCATGACAAACTTGGTATCAGAGCACTAGGTTGATAGATCCTCGATATCCAACATACCACGTCGATTAGAGTCCTATTCATGGTTGTGAAGCGTGCCATGACTTTGAATAGGAGGCTATGAGACGTTTTAGGAAATGTTTCCCTTCTTCATGTTCTACGTTATGCTATAAAGTTGTAGTGAGTTTTTCCCCCTAATGATTGTTCCTTGTTATGCTAGATGATGCCAAACACTAAAGGAAGATGGGCCCAAACTCCTGAGGAGTAACCTATCAATAGTGAACTTCGGGATACTCTCACTATGCTTTCTCAAGTGATGGCCAACCAAGTAAATCAAGGGGATCAAGCCCCTCATGCTACTATCTTGGGAGCTAGGGTAAGGGACTTCATGAGGATGAATCATCTGGTTTTCTATGGGTCAAAGGTGGATGAAGATCCACAAGAGCTTATTGATGAGGCATACAAAATTTTGAATATCATAGTTGTTAGGCCGAATGAAAAGGTGGAGTTGGCAGCATACCAACTAAAAGGGGTATCCCAAATAGGGTATAATCAATGGAAGAGTGAGAAAGGAATTGGTAATGTGATGGTTTGGGAGGAGTTCAAATTGGTCTTCCTTTAATCAATTTTTCCCTCTTGAGCTTAGAGAAGCAAAGTTTGGAGTGTTTATGAACTTGAAACAAGGTCTCTGAGTGTGAGGGAGTATACCTTCAAGTTAAATCAATGCTCAATGCATACTCCTCATTTGGTGGTCGATAAGAGATCTAATATGAATAAGTTCGTGATGGGGGTCTCCGACGTGGTAAGTGAAGAATGCTGGTCCACCATGCTAGTTAGTAACATCGATTTTTCTTGACCGATGACCTATGCTGAGCAAATGGAGGAGGAGAAATTGAGGAAGAGAAGGGGCATGAGGCCAAGAGGGCCCGATTTGAGGGTAAATTCCAAAAGGGTGCTAGATTTCGTCAAGGTCAAAGGCCTTCTCATGCTACTAATAGGGGGTTTGCCGATGACCTCCCTAGGCCTCAAGTTGGTGGTGTTGTGGCTCCTATTGATATGTGTCCTACATGTGGGAAGAGGCATAGGGCCCCATGTTTAAAAGGTTCTAATGCATGCTTTGATTGTAGGGAGCTTGGTCACAAAAGTATAGATTGTCCAAGAAATCGTAGCAAGAGCTACATGGAGGCAAGGTGTTGATGAGGTTATCAATTTTTCTACTAGTATGTTGAAAATCTTTGACTTTGAAGCATATGCTTTGATTGATCCAGGAGCCACCTTTTCCTTTGTTACCCCTTTTTTTGCTAGAAAGTTCCATGTTAACGGTGAGTTATTGCATGAGTCATATGAAGTGTCTACTACTATTGATATAGTTATTATTGCTAGGAATGTTTATAAGAGTTCTCCTATTTGCATTTTGCATAAGTTGTTTCCTTTTGATCATGTTGAATTAGACATGGTTGATTTTGATGTCATTCTTGGGATGGATTGGTTGCATGCCTACTATGCTTCTACTGATTGTAGAACCCGTAGGGTAAAGTTTCAATTCCCTAATGAACCCATCCTTGAGTGGGAAAGTCAAGATGTGGTGGTCAAGGGGAGATTCATTTGATGCATTAAAGCCCGTAAATTGATCTCTAAGGGGTGTCTCCATCATCTTGTGAGGGTTAGAGATGTGGAGTCTAAAGCTCCTTCCATAAAGTCTGTTCTGGTTGTAATTGAGTTTCTTGATGTCTTTCCAAATGACCTTCCCAGTGTTCCTCCCGAAAGGAAGATAGATTTTGGCATAGACCTCCTCCCAATACACAACGTATCTTTGTTCCCCCTTACCATATGGCCCCGACGAAGTAGAAGGAGTTAAAGGAACAATTGAAAGATTTGTTGGAGAAGGGATTGATTAGACCTAGTTAATCACCTTGGCGTGCTCCGGTGATGTTTG
>JAABOM020070996.1:0-36866 GCA_011800125.2 Solanum clarkiae | reverse complement strand
GGGAAAGTGAAGAAGGGGGTATTTTGAGGGATTTGGGGTTTTGATAATTGGGCGCACGCGCCCGGTTTAAAATTCAAATTTTTTTTTTTGAAAAAATATTTAAAAAATTGTTAAAAACAAAATAAAGTCTCGTAAATAATTTGATACCGTGGAGGGTAAAAATTGGGTGTCAACATAAATATACTTTTTATTTATGAATTTATTTGAATAATTTTTATGTTTATTTGCATTTTAATTTCTCTACCGCTAAGTTGCATATTTTTAATTGATTATATATTCTTTTAGTCACTTGAAAGTCTAATATTCTATATATCAACTAAAGTTAGGATAACTTAATATTTTACAATTTAAGAGTGATATGTACTTAAATGAATCGATATAAATAATAAATTCTCTTTTTCTTGAACAAATTTAAGATGGAAGTTATTATTTTTAAGCTAAATAAAATGAAAGCTTTATTTTTAAATATATATGGTACCATCATGAGAATGCACAAACAAAAAATATTTAAGTTAAATAAGATAAAAGTTTACTTTTAAGAATAAATAACTAAAACTTGCAAAAAGAAAATATACAAAACTAAATAAAGTGAAATGTATTTTTCCAAAACAAACAACTTATTTTTATAATTTATACAGTGCATATTATTTTAAATATAACAAATCAAAATACTTTTATCATAATTTATGTCATCATAACTTATATATGGTTAAACAGCAGCGGCTAATTGATTAACATTCTTTGCATTGTCTAGCTACTAGTACTTGTAATATTTTGGTAAGACTAGGCAATTTCGAATGGTTATGCTTGCGTGAACTTCCGTCTAAGTTAGAGAGACTTTTTACTTTTTACTTTTAATATTGTATTGACATGTTCGTGTCGAATTCTCTTAAAATATATTAATTTTGAAGAATTCAATACATATTCACGGATAATTTTGAAGAGTCCGAGCAATATAGAGACCCGTTCAAAGTACAAATAAAAAATAAAGGTAACAGACAAACCCAGTGATATCCCACAAGTGGGGTCTGGGGAGGGTAAATTGTACGCAGACTTTACCGCTACCTCATACAAGTAGAGAGTTTGTTTACTAAAACCCTCAGTTCAAAACCCATAAGCAGAAAGACTAGATATGACAAAATACAATGTAAGGTAAGGAAACAACGGGTACGACTAACAATGAATATCACATGACAGTAAGTAACAATGATAAACTAACACATATACACCAGATAATGCAAAGAAAAGGAACAATAATAGTAAAAATAATACAAATGCTAATAATAATAAGAAGAAGACGACGAAGGAGAAGAATCGGAAGAAGAAGAAGAACTTATCCTGCTACTCTAATTCGTAACCTCCAGTCCTTTCTATCTAAGGTCATATCCTCAGTGAGGTCGAGTTCCGTCATGTCCTGTCTGATCACCTCCCCCCAGTACTTCTTCGGTCTACCTCTACCCCTCCGGGTAGCTCCCACATCCATCCTCTCGCACCTCCTATCAGGAGCATCGATATTCCTTCTCTGCATATGTCCGAACCATCACAATCTCGTTTCTCTCATCTTTTCGCCCACCGAGGCCACCTCTAGTGTCTCTCGAATTGCATCGTTCCTAACCTTGTAATTTATGGTGTGACCGCACATTCATCTTAGCATCCTCATCTCTGTGACATACATCTTCTGGACATGAATATTTTTAATCGGCCAGCACTCCACCCCATACAACAGCGCCGGTCTAACCACCACTCTGTAGATCTGACCTTTAAGTTTGGGTGGTATCTTTTTGTCACACAATACTGCAGAGGTCATCCTCCATTTAGTCCATGCTGCCCCAATACGGTGTGTGACATCATCATCGATATCGCCACTACTCTAGATGATGGACCCCAGATACTTAAACTTATCCCTCTTAGGGATAGGTTGAGTGGCAAGTCTCACCTCAATGTTTCCTCCTCCCTTTCTACGCTGAATTTGCACTCCAAGTAATTAGTTTTGGTCTTGCTCAATTTGAATCATTTGGACTCCAACACGTGTCTCCAGGCCTCCAACCTTTCGTTAATTTTAGTCCGGAGTTATTGAGAAACATTCCTAATTTAACTATGTTGGTTTCTTAAGTTTAAAAGGAAAAGGGTTCTATTTGTATGATAAAAACAATAATTTTATCGTGAGGTAAAGAAAAAACTCTTAAATAATGATAACTAAATTACATTAATCACAAGTTTCAACAGCTAATTCCAAAACTTGAAATAAATCCCCAAACACACATACATCAACAATTAATCGCAAAGAGTTAAAGAGTGAACAATGGAAGCAAATGAAATTAAAAAACTATAGGGATCCAAGTAATTTTCACTTGTTTTCTTGCTATTTGGGGCGTATCTAAGGAAGAAGGTATTGGATGACTCCAAGTGATGGTAGCACTGAATCTCGCCTCAAGACTCTGTGCATAAGAATATTGAATTAAAATTTCATTTGGTCAGAAGTGTACATATAAAAAAGAAAAAGTATAAAAAGTAACAAGACAAATATGAACTCGCTCACTGTATCAAAATAAAAAGTTCATGCTAGAAGGCCAAGATATATTTTCGGACCTAAAATTATACAATCTAAGTCATTAAAGAAGAAAAGCAAAGTAAGGATATTTGATACACATAAACAAACACTTATAATATGTAATTTGTAAAAACATCAACCACATCAGAACCTATGCTAGAATCAGGTAAGAAATAGAACTCAAACACAATTGAACTCATTATTGAAATATTACTATACTACGTATCTTTATAGAAGCGTTGTGATTTCTAATAATATTTGAATACAAAATTACACTTGTTGCAGTAGATCATAAAAAGTTGTTCAAGTACTTTAGACATGAATTCTGGTCTATAAAAATACAACACATAAAATATTTAAGCAAATGAAATAATAACTAAATTTTTTGGCAGAGGAGTTTTTTTTTAACCACCAGCGGAACCACAATACATGACTTCTAATTCACATAATATATTAAACTATCAAAAAATAAAATAAGATTAAGATCTAACCTTCTTGTGTGCAGTGAACTACGGGATTGCCGCAAGTCTCAAATCTACACTCGTCCTTGAAACAAAGTTGAGCGATACAAAGAGGAGAATAAAAAATGCTTGTTAACATGATATACAGATGTAAGAAAGTGGTGTTCCGGTGAGTGTCTAAGCTCTTTTTTTTCTTGCTCCCCACTTAACTGAGCACTTTAAGGATTTATTTATAGGAGAGGATTGAAAATGAGAGTCTTAAAAATGGTGGAAAATTAAAAAGTTGAATTTTGAATCTTGGTCAAAGAACTGAAGACTTGAAGCTTTTGCAGTAGAAGGAAACAAAACTCATTAGTTCTTGCAGATATTGAATCAATTGAAAAATGAGAGTAGAAAGAAGATGAGAAGGAAGGAGATCAATAGAGAGAGAAGAAAAGAAAATGATAAAAAAGGAATGATTTTTACTTTTGTGGCAGGGGGGTTGGGCTCATTTACACTAGAATTGAGCTCTTGTTCAGGCCAAGAAGATGATCCAATTGGGCTACTATGGTATGTTGAAGAGGAAAAATTACCTAATTATATTACTTTTTTATTACCTTATTTAATATTCTTTCCTGCCATTACAAAATATTTTAAAAATTTCTATTTCTCCTTCTACAAACCCACTCATGTGGATACATAATTTAAGATTCTCAAATTAAAAGATATTAACTTTCAGGTTTCATTCCCCCAATTTCTTATCAAAAATCACAAAGACAGTTGGCAATTTTGAATTTCACATTTATCATATTTCCTATCAAATACTGTCGATTTGCACATAGTACGTTCGTCTTCTTGACGTCGCTCAACCAGATTGCTTAAAGAAAGCAGGGGCGTTTGTCATCTACATATTATCCAACTTTGGAGTTGGGGTCGAATCCTATAGGGAATAGTGGTTCATAAATTGTAGTGGTTCACTAGACTAAGCAATTGTATGTTTTGGGGGGGTTACATTAATTAAAATCAGGATTCGCCTATACAATATCTAATTAACAAATTGATCAACAAATTAAGGTAGATATTGGGTATGTGCAAATATGAGAATCGATCAACTAGCTAGGTTTAAATATTTGACTAATAGAGGTAATAATGAGTGAATAGGTTAGGTTGCTTGTAACCCATGTTTAGTTACGACACACTAGTATTTTTTATGATTCAATTACAACATCATATGCGGACCACCGAGGACACACTTGGCCTAAGAATTCTCAGCAAAACCCCTAAAACCTTAGTCATTGAATCCATAGTTATGACCTTCAATTGAAACCCCTGAAAGTTTCCAGCCATTACATCCATTTCACACTCTAATAACTCTAGTTAAAGCAATAATTCGATATCTAAATTAAACCCAAAATTTGCAACATTGAAATAATGGATTAAACATAGAAATGGATGTAAATTTACTCAAATCAATAACAATTAAGTTAAACTATCAAACACCCAAAAGATAAATAAAAAGCCTATATTATTTACACACCTTGACATGAAGGTTTTAGCCATTCATGCTAGAAATTAGAGATTCAATGCCAAATATAGCAGATGATATCATGGATAATAAGATTGAATAGAGAAAAGTTGATTAACACCAGCAGATCTCCTAAAATGCTTGCTTCCCAAAGTCTTGAAACCCTACTCCTTTGTACTCTAGAGAAAGGAATGTTTTATGTACTGCTACTCTTTTTGTAACACTAAGAAGATCGATCTCTACAATGTCCTCTCTAAATTGCTTAAATAGTTTGTGCAAAAGTATAAGAATTTGTGCACCATGTTGCCATTTGGCGGTCAAAGCTGGACATCCCCCAACAATCCAATGATGCGCCGAATGTGCATTTGATCACTTTCCTCTGCATCTCCTTAAAAACTTGTCTATCTACAATATTGGGCGATGGTTCTTCCTCCATCGATACAGTTAGGTGATTCGCTGAAGTTTCTCTCTCATCGCCTTTCTATCATGATTTTGGGGCTCTGAGTCCTTTAACTTTAGGTGGTTTCTTATGCTATTCGGCGATATGCCAAATATGTTTGGCCACATCGATTTCGACTGCCTTCCTGGCTTGGGATTGAATCTTTGTTACTACAATGCTAGTCGGTTCCTTTGAGTATTCATGGATCACCAAATATGTTGGTGATGCCTCCGAGCATTCGGCGGTCCCAGACAATTACATCAAGCTATCCACAAATATAATAAAGATGAGAAAACACAAGACATCTCATATTTCATGTTATGTCGTAAGCCTAGGGCCTAGACGTGACATGACGAATAGGGAACCCGAAGGGACACCAAACAAGCCTCTTAACATATCATCACACATTATTGGTCGCGGAAGAAATTAAACAACATAATAAGAGTAGAAATGAGGAAAAAAGCTAAAGGGGATACTTTCATAACATAAGAACCAAAACAATAGAGTCAAGGCTCAATACATGACATGTCCAACAACACCACTACTATATAGAGAAGAGCGGGGGACAAGACAAACAACCGAGCTCACCCTCATAGTCAATATATACATAAACAAAAAATAGTCTTAGTACATAGGATGAGATCATAGATATTGTCTCCGAGATAGAGGACTCACCAACTAGCTTGAGAGAATTCGTACTAGTCACATAGAGGAAAATGTTCAAGCAGGGCTCTGATTTCTACATGGTAACATCATGTAGACATAGATTATGCATTAGTATGTTTGAATATACTAAGTATGTAGGATGCAATGCCACAAGAGATGAGCAACATAATCGAAATGCATAAGCATAGGCAATGAATAACATATAATAATATGACATGCATGGAAGATGCTTGAAGTAAATCATGCTCACATAGAGCATAATACATGTGTAAGGAAAGACCATCGGTTATGAGTTCATTTTTATCAAGGCACAAACCCCTTGATTAGTTGGTGGATCGTCACAACCTTGGTGATTGAGGTACAAACCCCTCAACTTGGTTATCAAGGTAGAAACCCTTGATTGGTTGGTGGATACTCGCACTCTACCACCCTTGTTGATTGAGATACAAACCCCTCAACCTGGTTATCATGGTACAAACTCCTTGATTATTTATCAAGGTACAAACCCCTCGACATAGTTATCTAAGCTCTTAACCCCCAGTAGGGCATGGTCAACTTGCAACACTATATATGAGAATATCATATACATACATTGTTTTCATCATAATAAAGTCATTTGACTCATAAGACATGCATTGGTTCTTCAATTCCTCAAGAAATCATAACAGGACATTTTATCAAACACTTGGAGGGTGTGTAGAGCTAGTGCAAAACCATATAATTTAGGGATGAAATCATGCATGACTATCCGATGTAAAACCACCCATCAATACTTAGTAACATCCTCAAGTAATATATACCAAAATCGTTGATTAAATCCCATAATAGATCTTAGATTCATAGCTCAAAACATGCTAAAACAGTCACAATTTCATGAAACCCAACATATTTCATAGTCAAATTCATGATTAGTAAGACCCATAAGTAAATCCACATAAAATTATACAATTAAAGTAAAAAGGAAGCTTAGGCTTCATAGGTGAAAGGAAACCATGAATGAAACCCACATATCTTAACTTTGGAGAATTCTTGATGAAGATTGGAAATAGAGACTTGAAGCTTGAGTGAAATCCTTAAGATCCAGAAGAGATTTGGACACTTGAATTTTGAGATGAAATATTGTCTAAGTGTTTAAGAGTGTATTAGGGAATGTCTTGGATGATATGAGGGTGAAATATGGCTAAGTATTGGCATTTTCACATATAGGAAGACTTAGGCCCAATACCCAAAAGCGTTGGACCGAAGTAAAAATCGGCAATATTTTTACACTGTGGCGCGTCTCGCCAGGGGCGTGAAGAGCTCTTTAGAAATCAATTTTTGAGAAAATGAAATTGTGATTTGTTTGCTCTAAAATTGGGGTTAGACCCATTCCTTACTCAATTTGACCTCCTGATCAAGAATATAAAGTCAAATTTTTGATATTATGCACGAATTTTGAGATATATAGAAATTACGATTTTGGGCACTTCCAAGCCACATTTTCGAGCACTTTTTGGGGTCGTTTCAATATCTCTCCCTTCGAAACATTCGCCCCCCGAATGTCAAAGAAATGTATATGAGAGATGTAAACATGACAATTTCAGCCCACATAAGGATGCAACAATGTACTTAAACATCATTTCAAAAATCTCAACGTAAGTGTAAAATCATCATGAACTTATCAATCTAAACATGAATGCATGCAAGTATCATAGGCTGAACTTAGACGTGAAATGACATAGGGGACTTTAATTTAATACCTTAGGCTTGAATAGAGTGGAAAAGATGAGGAAATCGCTTCGCATGTCCGGTTCGGCCTCCCATTTTTTACTTTCGACTTGTTGATTCCTCCAAAGGATCTTAACGGAAGCAACGTCCTTGTTCCTTAGCCTCTTCACTTGCGAATCCAAGATATCTACTGGAACCTCCTCATAAGTCAAGTTGTCTTTAACTACACCCACAACATCCAATGGAACAATGCATTCGGATCACCCACACACTTCCTCAACATAGATACATGCAATACAGGATGAACCAAATTCATTTCACTAGGCAACTCCAACTCATAAGCCACCTTACCAATCCTCCTCATTACCCAATACGAACCTACATATCTTGGACTCAACTTGTCCTTCTTACCAAAATGAACCACACCCTTCATAGGTGAAACTTTCAAATAAACCCAATCACCAACTTTGAATTCAAGATCACTTCTCCTCACATCGGCATAGGACTTTTGGCGACTTTGGGCTATCTTCAACCTTTCCCTAATCACCCTAACCCATTCAAGAGCCTCCACAACCAAATCTGATCCAGCAAAGCCACCTCTTCAACTTCAAACCACACAACCAGTGATCTACAACGCCTACCATAGAGGGCCTCAAAAGGAGCCATACCAATCCTAGAATGGTAGCTATTGTTATAGGCAAACTCAATCAATGGAAGATGATCATCCCAACTACCCTTAAGCTCCAATACACAAGATCTAAGCATGTTCTCAGGTGTTTTGATGGTTCTTTTGGCTTGGCCATATGTTTGAGGGTGAAAGGCCGTATTACTTTTAATGTTTGTACCAAGACCCCTTTGAAAGGACCTCCAATAATATGAAGTAAATTGAGCACCATGATCCGATATGATGGACAAAATGACCCCATTCAACCTCACCAAGTCATGAACGTACAACCTAACATAATCTTCAGCCCCATATGTGGTCTTAACCTATAGAAAGTGAGCCGATTTTGTCATTCTTTCAACCACAACCCAAATGGAATCAAAATCCTTTTTAGTCTTTGGCAACCCAACCACAAAATCCATATTAATCTCCTCCCACTTCCAAGTAGGAGTCTCTATACCTTGGGCTAGGCTCCCTGGCCTTTGATGTTCGGCTTTGACTTATTAGTAACTATGACAACCGGATACAAATTTGCCAATGTCCCTCTTCATACCTCCCTGCCAATACACTCCTCTCAAATCTCTATACATCTTAGTAGAACCGGGGTGAATAGAATGGGAAGAACCATGAGCCTCATCAAGAATCTTTTCTCTCAAGCCATCAACACAAGGAACACATAACCTACCTTGGTATCTAAGGGTACCATCTCCCTCTTAGGAGAAAACCTCACTTTACTATCTTTTACCAATGCCTTCAATTCTAACAAAACATTATCAAGATCTTACTTAGCTTTCACCTACTCAAACAATGAAGATTTAGAGCCATCAACTACCACAACACCCCTATTATCCACCTCTTCAAACCTAACTCCCAATCTAGCCAACCGATGGACCTCTCTAGCCACCCCTTTTCCACCATCATCAACATGATCTAGACTACCCGTGGACATCCTACTCCAAGCATTTGCCACCATATCAGCCTTACCGGGATAATAATAAACACTCAAATCATAGTATTTACGAAGTTCTAGCCACCTTCTTTGTCTCAAGTGATCTTTTTGAGTGAAGACATATTGGAGCTTATGATCGGTAAACACATCAACATGCACCCCATACAAATAGTGACGCCAAATTTTAAAAGCAAAGACCATGGCAGCTAATTCAAGATCATGAGTAGGGTAATTCTTTTCATGAACTTTGAGTTGTGTAGAGGCATAGGCTATCACCTTACCATTTTGCATCAACACCCAATCCAAACCAACTCTAGAAGCATCACAATATACAACAAATCCTTCTAGACTTTCCGGTAGTGATAACATAGGAGCGGACACAAGCTTATCTTTCAATGTTTGGAAACTCTTTACACACTCATCGATCCACACAAATTTGGCCTTCTTTTGAGTAAACTTGGTCATAGAGGAAGCAATAGAAGAGAACCCATTCACAAACTTCCGGTAGTAACCCGCTAATCCAAAGAAGCTCCTAACATCGGATGGAGTAAATGGTCTAGGCTAATTTCTAATCCCATTCGTATTTTTAGGATCTTCCTTAATACCATCCCCTGAAACCAGATAACCTAGAAAGGCAACCTCTTTTAACCAAAATTCACATTTTTCATACTTTGCGTACAATTTCTCTTTCCTCAATATTTGTAGCACCATCCTTAAATGACCCATATGCTCCTCCTTACTATGTGAATATATCAAAATATCATCAATGAAGACCATAAGAAACAAATTAAGGTAGGGTTTGAAGACCTTAGTTAGAAGATCCATAAAGATAGCCGGTGTATTGGTCAACCCAAAGGACATCACAATAAACTCATAATGCCTATACCTAGTTCGGAAGGCCGTCTTAGGAATATCACACTCCTTCACCCTCACTTAATGATACTTGGATCGAAGATCAATCTTAGAGAAGTGGTTAGTCCCTTGCAATTGGTCAAACAAATCATCAATCTTTGAAAGAGGATACTTATTCCTTATGGTGACCCTATTAAGTTACTGGTAGTTAATACACATTCTAAGGGACCCATCCGTCTTCTTCACAAATAACACCGGTGCACCCTAAGGTGATTGGCTAGGCCAAATGAAACCCTTCTCCAACAAATCCCTCAATTTCTCCATTAATTCCTTTAACTCCACCAGGGCCATACGGTAAAGGGGAATTGAAATGAGTTGAATATCGGGTAGGAGATCTATACCAAAATCTATCTTTCTTTCTGGAGAAACACTAGAAAGGTCATTTGGGAAGACATCTAGGAACTTATTCACAACCGAAACTAACTCTATAGAAGGGACTTTGGACTCCGCATCCCTAACCCCACAAGATGATAGAGACACTCCTTAGAGATCAACTTATGGGCTTTAATGCAAGAGATGAACCTACCTTTGACCACTACGTCATGACTCTCCCACTCAAGAACGAGTTCATTTGGGAATTGGAATTTGACCCTACAAGTTCTACAATCAGTATAAGCATATTATGCGTGCAACCAAACCATCCCAAGTATGACATCAAAATATACCATTTTCAACTCAACAAGATCACAAGGAAATATCTTTTGCAAAATGCAAACGGGACAATTTCTATACACCTTTTTAGCAACAATAGAACACCAATAGGAGTAGACACCTCATAAGAATCATACAATAATTCAGGCTCAACATGAAACTTTTGGCAACAGAAGGAGTAACCAAAAAAAGAGTGGCACCCGGATCAATCAATGCATACACATCAAAATCAAAGACTTTTAACTTACCGGTGACGATATTGGGGACCTCCTCAACCCCTTGCCTCCCTTGGAGTGCATAGAACTGATTGTGCCTTAGGGCACCACCTTGTTGGCCATCTCTCCCCAAACCGCATTTGCACTTAGTGGACGAACCTCCTTACCTTTGTTTCAATTATGAGAACAATCAATCTTTTTGGACCCACTTCCCCACATCCATAACATGCATTAGTATCTTTCAAACATGGGCCCCCATGAGCCTTACCATATTTTGCACACACATTATTAGGAACCACACCACCAACACCTTAGGACCTTTGAAAGTCATTGGCAAACCCCCTATTAGAAACATTAGAAGACCCTTAGCCTTGATGGAATCAGCCACCTTTTCGACTTTGGAACTTTCCCTCAAAACAGGCCCTCTTGGCCTCATTACTCCTCATCTTCCACAACTTTTCCTCCTCTATTTGTTCGGCATAGGTCATTAAATGAGACAAATCCATGTTACCAATCAACATAGCTGATCGACATTCCTCACTCACCAAATCGGATACACCTATCATGGACTTGTTCATTCCAGACCTTGGGTCGGCAACCAAGTGGGGTGCATATTTAGAGAGTTGATTGAACTTGATGGCATACTCCCTCACACTCATAGACCCTTGTCTCAAATTCATAAACTCCACCATCTTAGCCTCCATAAGCTCAAGAGGAAAGAATTGATTAAGAAAAGCAGCCTTGAACTCCTCCTAAAGTACCACATTATTGATTCCCTTCACTTTTCATTGATTAAACTATACTTGTACTACCCCTTTGAGTTGGTAGCCTGCTAACTCCGCTTTCTCTTCCGATCTAACACCCATGATAGCCAATACCTTACAGACCTCGTCAATGAACTCTTGAGGGTCTTCATCCTCCTTTGACCCATAGAATTCTGATAGATTCATCTTCATGAAATCCCTCACCCGAGATGCCAGTGTAGGAGCATAAGGGACTTGAGCCCCTTGGTTGTCTTGTTTAGTCACAACTTGTGCTACCAAAGTGAGAGTATACTGGAGTTCTCCATAAGTCGGTTGTTCCTCGGAAGTGCGGGCTCTCCTTCCTCTTGTGTTAGGCATGATCTAGCATAGCAAAAAACAATCGTTAGGGGGGGGGAACCTTACTTTAACTCTATAGCATGACTTATCACATGAAGAATGGAAACATTTCCTAAAATGTTTCATAGCCACTTGCTCATAGCTTTGGTACACAACAAAACCATGAACGAGGCTCTAATCCACGCGGTGTGTTGGATGCCGAGGTCCTAAGAACCTAGTGCTCTCATACCATGTTTGTCACGACCCAAGCCTAGGGCCAAGACTTGACACAGCTAATGGGGAACCCAAAGGGACCCCAAACAAGCCTCTTAGCATATCATTACACATCATTGGTCGCAAAAGCAATTAAACAACATAATAAGAGTAGAAATGAGGAAAAAAGCTAAAGGGGAGGGGTACTTTCATAACATAAGCACAAAAACATGAGTGTCAAGGTTCAATACATAGCATCTCCAACAACACCTCTACTACATAGACAAGAGCGGGAGCCATGACAAGTAACCGGGCTCACTCTTATAGTCAATACATACATAAAAGAAAGATAGTCTTAGTACATAGTATGAGATCATAGATATTGTCCCCGGGATGGAGGACTCACCAACTAGCTCAAGAAGGGCTTTGATTCCTACATGGTGATATCATGTAGGCACAGAGTATGCATTTATAAATTTGAATATACCAAGTATGTAGGATACAATGCCACAAGAGATGAGCAACATAATCGAAATGCATAAGCATGGTAATGAATAACATATAACAATATGGCATGCATGGAAGATGCTTGAAGTAAATCATTCTTGCATAGAATATAATATATATGTAAGAAGAGACCATCAGTAATGAGTTCATAGTTTATCAAGGTACAAACGCCTTGATTGGTTGGTGGATCATCACACCCCTGATGATTGAGGTATAAATCCCTCAACTCGATTATCAAGTTAGAAACCCCTTGATTGATTGGTAGATACTCGCACCCCACTGGCCCAGTGATTGAGATACAAACCCCTCAACCCGGTTATCACGATACAAACCCCTTGATTGGTTATCAAGTTACACCCCTCGACTTGGTTATCAAGGTGAAAAACAGGGTTGCTCCCTCGGCAAAACTAAGATAAAGTTGAGCCAAAAGATCTCAATTCAAGATAAATTCATGAGGAGGAGGTAATTTTTTATTGGCAGCATGTTCAATCAAACGAGTGATTTTCTCTCCGACTATGACCCATACTACCCCTATAAACTGAAGATTAACATTTATTTATTCAACAAGGAATGGGTTCTTAACCCCCAAAGTAGGGCATGGTCAATTTCCGACACTATATAGGAGAATATAATATACATATATTCCTTTCATCATCATAAAGTCATTCATCTCATAAAATATTCATTGGACCTTCAATTCCTCAAGAAACCATAACTGGACATTTTATCAAACACTGGGCAGGTGTGTATAGTGTAAAACTATGCAATTTAGGGATGAAATCATGCATGAATATCCAATGTAAGAACCATTCATCAATAATTGGTAACACTTTCAAGCAATATACACCAAAATCCTTCATCAAATCCCACAATAGATCTTAGATTTATAGCTCAAAACATACTAAAATAGTCACAATTTCATGAAATCCAACATAGTTCATAATCAAATTCATAGTAAGTAAGACCCATAAGTAAATACACTTAAAATCATGCAATTTAAGTAAAAAGGAAGCTTAGGCTTCATGGGTGAAAAGAACCCATAAATGAAACACACATACCATTTCTTTGGAGAATTCTTGATTAGGATTGGAAATGGAGACTTGAAGCTTGTGAAATTCTTAAGACTCGGAGATTTGTCACTTGAATTTTAAGATGAAAAATTATTTATGTTTTTGAGAGTGTATTGGGGAATGTCTTGGATGATATGAGGGTGAAATATGGCTAAGTATAGGTATTTTCATGCATAGAAAGGCTTAGTCCCAAGACCCAAAGGCCTTGGATAGAAGTAAAAACTAGCAACATTTTTACACTGTGGCACGCCCTTAGCGCGTTGCGCCAGAGGCGCGGAGAGATCTCTGGAAATCGATTTTTAGAAAAATAAAATTGTGAATCATTTGCTCTATTATTAGGGTTAGACTCATTTTCCACTCAATTTGACCCCCTGATCAAGAATATGAAGTCGGAATTTTGATATCACGAATGGATTTTGAGATATATGGAAATTACGATTTCGAGCATCTTTTAGGCATATTTTTGAGCACTTTTTGGGGTCGTTTTATTTCAAAATCACAGAGTGCCATAACATTACAGTATCCTAAATGATAACTTAAGCTATCCACAAAGACAATACAGATAAAAGTCCTTCCAATTAAAAACTAAACTACTCTTAACATAATCAAATTCCAACATCATAGTAAGTAATGACACTATAGTATCCTAGACTATCATATTAAGCTATCCTTGAAGAAATACATATAAAAACCATCAAAAAACTCAAGCTCCTCCATAATAATCAAATTTCAAAATCACAGACAGTGATCGCTGCTAAATGGTATCCTACATGATCAAGTGAAACTATCTACAAAGACAATATTAATCCTCAGAGTTCTCTTAAATAATCAAATATCAAAATCATGTAGGTTGATGGCAATAAAGTTCCCTAAAGATCACATTTGACTATATAACCTTAAAATAATCAAATTTCAAAATCACAAAGAGCAATAAAACTACAGTATCCTAGATGATAATTTTAAGTAATACACAAAAAGAATACATGAAAAAACTATACAATTGTAAACTTACATCGGAAGAATTGTTGATGAGTTGATAGAGAAAGATCTCCTTGTTTTTGTAGAAAGTGTTGATAATAAGACTAAGAAGCTGATTAATCTCAAATTAGAAAGCAAATGTCTCTGTTTGTTTTGTGACCCAGATCTGGGATGTAGGTTTGATATGGCAAATGGGAATCCGAGAGTCCGGAAACAAGCCTCAAAGTACCCAAATTCATATCATCGATTCGGAAGCATATTCAATTAGTAATCACATAATTCTAGGGGACCGAAAAGTAGGGCTCATGCTATGGGGTGTTATAGGGAAAGGGAGTAACATGAATTCACATAATACATAGCACATAAAGTCTAAGGGGCGGGTAAGTATGACTCAATCTATAGGGGCACTTCAAGGCTTAGGATCTTTCGGACCATATCATGTAGTCATATCATAAAGCTCATAACAAAATCATGTAACGATATCAAAAAGGTAACCAAGCCATAACAACATTTCCAATCATAGCACTTAGCATATAAACGTAAAGGAGTTCACAAGATATCCAACCAAGCCTCTAAACATAAGATAGGTCGAGGGTCAAGGCATAGCCCCGGCTCACCCTCAAAGTAAGGAAAATAGACAAAAACACCATATGTAGAAGGATAGTGGGTTTCCCTTGGAAGATAGTACTACCACAACAAGTAAAACTTGAGATCCGAGCTAAATATCGCACGGTGGATGATCGTAGCCCTCGGTCCCTACATGGTGAGATCATGTTGGCAAAAGTATGCATTGGTGCATTTGAATGTACTAAGTATGCAGGATAAATGCATATGTCTCACCAAACTTGCATTCAATGTAACATGACAAGGGCACATAGTATAAAAAGAAATATATATCCAAAGAAGAGTAGTATAATAATATGCCATAAAATTCATGACGCATGAAATGCAATAATGCTCATATATAGTGGGGATGTAACCTCAGTCGACAAGAGTAAGACTAACCAAGCTATTACTTGGAATCTCGATAAAATTCCCTCACCAGTAAAGAGGTGATCTACTTCCAAAGGTAAACCATACTTTACTTCACGAGCATCCACATTTCGTATGAAGTAACCATCCTTATGGGCATATACCCATTTCGGATAGAATTTTCACATATAGTACATCATACCTTGCGGGCATCCCCATTTTTGAGTCAACCTTCCTTACGGGCATCTCCATTTTGGATAGCATTTTCACATAACTTATGCTAGGAACATAGTTCAAGGAAAGAGAAGGAGCCCTCAATCCATCGATGCTAAGTCGTTATCCCACAAGAATACATATATATACACACACACACACATACATACCTATAAAAGAGGCAATAGTCATTTCAAAACTTTTCAATGCACATTTAGGATAAAAAACCAAACTTATTTCTCATACATTCGTAATTGGGCTCAAATGCCAAATCATAGCTCATAGTCATAATACTCATGTATAGGAATAGCTCATTCATATATACAAAATGGTGCAAGCACCCTAAATGCTCAAAGAGCCATAATCGTTGACATATGTGATCATAATCTTGTCATAACTAATATCTCATCCAAAGTCATATATATAAACATAATCGGGATTAACCCACTTCATAACTTTCATAAAATTCATTGTTCATGAATACATAAGCTATGGATGAGATGAGAATGAAATGGGTAATGTTGATTCAAACTAAATTCAACAATACATTATAAGATTGAAGTAAAAACATAAGTAAAATTCACTTTTAAAAACATAATGTAGACTACCCATGCATAAATCAAGCTTTAAAGGGGACATGCACATTTGTATCTTCATAAATTCAATATAAACAATCATAATAGGGCTTAAAGTAACTTAAAATCATAAATCAAGTACAACCCACATATCAATTTAATTTAAATAATCATAATAATTAAAACCCACAGTCACAGTAAACTTAAATTCATGAAAATTAATTGAAAAGATTTGGGTCTCCTTGATTGGAAGGAACTAATGATCAAAACCCACATACCTTGACCAATGAAGAAGTTTCAAGAGATATTTGAAGAAGGAATGAGCTTGTCTTATTCCCAAGTTTACAATCCATAAGAGTTCTTTTAGAGAGACTTGAGAGAGTTTTCAAATGTGGGGAATGAATTTGAATATTAGAAATAGGGTTTAGGTCATTAAGAAGTCTTTAGGTAGCATAGGAAGTCCTAAAAGACTATTAGAATAAACTTTATTTATAAAAATGTCATTAATGAAACGAGTAGAAAAATTGGACGTCACCACTTCAAGGAAGGGTATATGGTCTGTGTGGCACTACACAGACCATTTACTTGCCCTTGAACCTATACTTAGAAAAATTTTGATCAACTAAGGTCCGTAATGGAAATCCTATATTTAGAAAAATTTTATGAAATCAACTTCACAAAAGGTCCACACCGGCTGTGTGGTGTCACACGGTCTGTGACACTGCCCATGTCACCTCTCTTAGACATAAATATCTTCCACGACAAGTTACAAAATGATGATTCAAATACATAAAAGAATTTTCACTCAGAAAGCCATACGGATGGCCTCACGTGTCGTGTCACACTACACCAGCCATGTGAGGGGCTGTGTCACCACCCTTGTCCCAAAAATTGGGGGATTTCAAGCCAAGGCCACCACACGGCCTACCATACGGTCCGTGAAGTGTCACATGGACTGTGAGGGGTCCAATGTGGTTTCCCTTAGTTTTAATCATAACATCAAGGGACAACACCTAGCTTTGAGGCTAAGGGTTACTTCAATGGAGGCCAGACGGGTTGTGTGACCTCACATGGACTGTGAGGTCTCCCTTGAAGTCTTACCTCTGTCAAACACTTTCAGAAATCAAAATTTTCAAGTTCCAACAAAGTCTTACAATGTATAAGTCATTACATCATCTCCCCCTTGGGAACATTCGTCCTCGATTGTGCAAGAATAAGGATTGAAAGGCTTGACTTAGAATATGAAACTTCCAAACACAAGATACAATGCATAATTTATCATATTAAAGTCTTGCAGTCATTGGAAACTTATCAAACGTATTCAAATCATTTAAAACATCATAAAAGTCATTTTGATACCTTTGTATGCATGTCATATCATGAGACTCAAGAATAAAAGAGTTAGGACCACTTAGAAGAGGATGAACCTAATACCTTGGACTTGAGTAGATTGGAATAGATGGGGATATCACTTCACCATGTTCGACTCCGCCTCCCATGTAGCACTCTCCATATGTTGATTTCCCCATAGCACTTTAACCGAAGGCACATCCTTGTTATGAGTTCGTTTTACTTACCTATCAAAACTCTCCACCGGAATCTCTTCATAAGATAAGTTCTCCTCAACGTCAACAACTTTTAAAGGCACAATAATACTAGGATCACCAACCAATTTTCTCAATATGGACACATGGAAGACCGGGTGATCGGAGGCAACTCCACCCTATAAGCCACATTCCTAATTCGCTCAACAATCTCATAATGGACTACATATCGGGTACTTAGTTTCCCCTTCTTACCAAAATGTATCACACCCTTCATAGGTGAAACCTTCACATACATCTAATCATCAACATGAAACTCAAGGTCCTTCTTTCTAACATATAAATAAGAATTTTGGAACCTTTTGGTCATCTTCAACCTCTCCCTAATCAACGTCACTTTCTCTATAGCCTCTAGCACCAAGTCCAAGCTAATTAATGCCATCTCCGCCAACTCAAAGCATCCCACTGGAGACCTACATCTCCTACTATGCAAAGCCTCAAACAGTTCTATATGAATACTAGCATGAAAGCTATTATTATAAGCAAACTCAATGAGTGGAAGATGATCATCTCAATTGCCCTTGAACTCCAACAGACAAGCCCTCAACATGTCCTCCATGGTTTGAATTGTCCTCTCGGCTTGCCCATCAATTTGAGGATGAAAAGCAGTGGTCAACTTCACCTTAGTACCGAGCCCTCTTTGAAACAACCTCTAAAAGCGAGAAGTAAATTGAGTACCATAATCCTATATGATAGACCTAGGCATACCATGAAATCTTACCAACTCTTGGATGTACAACCTTGCATAATCTTCAGTACCAAAAGTAGTCGTGACAGGTAAGAAGTGAACCGACTTAGTCATCCGATCAGCGATAACACAAATAGAGTCAAATAGTCTTCGGGTCCGAGGTAACCCAAACACAAAGTCCATGTTCACATCTTCCATTGAAGAAGAAAAGTCAATGTCTTGAGTCAACCCACCAGGTCTTTGGTGCGCTACTTTCACTTGTTGACAATTAGGGTATTTAGAGACAAATTTTTCTATATCCTTCATCATATCGTGCCACCAATACACCTCTCTCAAATCCCGATACATCTCAGTAGACCCCTGATGAATAGAATAATGAGAGTTATGGGCATTACTCATTATCACCTTCCTAAGATCATCCACATCCAGAACACATAACCAATATTGATACCGGAGCACCCTATATAGATATACTTGGCCTAATGAAACCTTTCTCCAACAAGTCCTTCAACTAATCTTTCAAGTCCTTCAACTCCACTGGGGCTATACGATAAGGAGGGATAGAGATAGGTTGAGTATCTGGGAGAAGATATATACCAAAGTCTACTTCCCTTTCGGGAGGAATATCGGGCAAGTCTTCGGGGAATACATTCGGAAACTCATTCACCATAGGAATCGACTCAAGAGTAGGTGACTCAGACTCCACATGCTTGACCCTCACAATATGATAAATACACCCCTTGGAGATCTTCTTTTGGGCCTTAAGGTAGGAAATAAACCAACCTTTAATAATGAAGTAACTACCTGTCATGCCCCAGGAGGGTACCCAAGATGTGGCCGGCACCTAGAGACTATTGCTAGTCCCCAAGCGAACCACTTGGCCTCATCACAATCATTCAATCAACAAACTCTATAAATTACCGGAAGACATTAGGAAGAAAATGGGAACCTCTATCTAATCTCAAAATAGTATAATAAATGAAAGGCTAGTAGAAAGAACTAGCTCAACAAGTCTTAACAATCAACATTTGACTCTAGTCTATGAATCCTCTATTACTATCAAGTGGTGTCAATGATAGACTCATGGCTACCTCAAATAAAAAATAAAGCTATCAAGTTTGACTCTATACGCAAGATGAAATAAAAGTAATGAATGCTCTGAACCATGGGAGGTTCACCAATCAGCTGATAGCTCAGATCCTTAACGATTCGCCTGTTGATAATCTCTAATCCCTATATCTGCATCATGAAAGGTTGCAGTGTTGAGTGAGGTCAGTACGTGGAATGTACAGTATGTGAAATAGCTGAATGAAATAGAACTTAGTAGAATAATATGGAACAATATCAACTCAAAATAATTAGCAATCAACATGTCAAATGTCTATCTAAAGCAAGAGTAAAGAGTAGACAAGTGACTCATCAACCAATCAAACCTCATTAATCAAATTAGACTCATCTCAAAGGAACTCAACTCATCTCATCACATCTCATCTCATCTCCACTCAGAGTACTCAAGGTAGGAGCTTTCTGGGAGTTTCTCTTATCCTATAACAATCACTTATGAGCCAATAATTGTACAACAAGCCATTGTTGTTGCCACGACCGTTCTGTACTTGCCAAGTAGAGAACAAATCAAATCCACTAGGGACCCTGGTAAATCAAACAAGTCCTCTATTGTTTCAGGGACTCTATCAGGAGGGAACCTCATCATAATATAATGTGATAGTCCTAATCCTAACCTACGCTTCAATACGTAGTCTGGTGAGTGAGAGTTAGATTAACTCTTACTCTTTCGATGCTCAATACTCCTCTTAAGACTCAATGCTCATAAGAAAATCAACCCAATCAAATCATCTCAATCAACTCATCTCAAACCAGCCTCATGGAAGCACTTATCATTCAATCAGTCTCACAGAGACTCTCATCATCTCATCAATCAACATCTCAATCAATAGCTTAAGGCTTAGAACAATCATTAGGGAACAGTCAATAGACAAATCGTTAGAGTTTATTTATGGAGACTCATAGGGCTAACAAGCTCTATCAACTCATCA
This sequence comes from Solanum clarkiae, assembly GCA_011800125.2. NCBI lineage: Eukaryota > Viridiplantae > Streptophyta > Magnoliopsida > Solanales > Solanaceae > Solanum > Solanum clarkiae. Next base: position 16,194 of record JAABOM020070996.1, on the reverse strand, counting down.
TCTTATCATTGTCACATCACAATCACAATCGACATTCTCAAATCAAGTCGCTAAGCTCATCCCTAGGTTCGTTCATCCATGCTTTCAGAATTATCATGTAGGGTTGTGCAATATCTCATGAAAAGTAATCAATTCAAGAAATCAAGTTTATGTTGATCATCAACATATAAAAATACATATAATAAATAAAATTATCAAGAAAATAATCAAGAATCATGTTTGCAGACTCATGAAGTTTCAACTCTCTTCTAAGACGATCTATGGGGCACATGAGAGAATAATCTCATGTTTTTAGTTTAGCCTTACACATCTGGGGTGAAGCTATCAACAATCAGCTTCAAGAATTTTCCTTTGAACTCTCCAATATACACTTCTCTCTTCTCTTTTCTTAAGCCTTAATTTTTTTGACTTAGAAAGGACTTAGAATTAGAGTTTTTTAAACCCTTTTTATGCTAATAATGACCTATTTTGATTGTGTATTGCGTTTAGGAGGAGTTGAAAATTGTCTAGAATATCCCTCATGAATTTTCGAAAAAACTTTTAGTCTGGTAAGACCTAGTCCGCGAAGTGGACTGGCGTGCCTCTATGTATTTTTTTCCCAGAAATTTCCCGACCGAGTTTTCCAATCTCATCGAAAAAATTTGAAAAAAATAAGTACAAGTTTGCTACAGAGCAGCGATGCGCTTCTGTCACTGTTTTTCAGTTTCAGACCGAAAAATTATCTTTTGATTTGGTCACTCTAAAAATCGACGGAGACTATTTCCCCACTCAATTTTTCATGTTGATTGCATATCTGACCTCAAATTTGCAAATGGTGCATGGAAAGACGCATTACATGCACATCTCTACATTAAACGTATTTTGGTAATTTTAACGGGTGTTACATCATCTCCCCCTTGGGATCATTCATCCTCGAATGATGAGTAAAGGTGGATATCAAGGTATGAATAGACTCAAACAACATCTCAACATTCACATCCATCAATCAAACTATCGACTCTTTCTCAATCATCAATCAACTCTACCCGGGCTCAAGAATAGACAATCAATTTAGTAAAGGGTAAGGGAATCACCTTCAACATTCTCATCATTAGGCATGAATAGGCGCGGATATTTTTCTTTAATCTCTTCCTCAGCCTCCCATGTGGCTTCCTCAATGAATTTATTCCTCTATAGGACGTTGACTAAGGCTATCTCTTTGGTTATCAACTTGCGAATCTGACAATCAAGGATTTTAACCAAAATCTCTTTGTAGGATAAGATATCCTTCACTCCAATACTCTCAACAGGGATTACCAAGGCAGGCTCTCCCAAGAACTTCTTGAACATCAAAACGCAATACACTAGGTGAATACCGTCTAACTCAAAAGGCAACTCTAACTTATAAGCAACCTTCCCAATCCTCTTCACAATTTGATAAGGTCTAACATAACGAGGACTTAATTTTCTCTTCTTCCCAAATCTCTTGACATGTTTCATAGGTGACACTTTAGAATATACCTAATCATTTACCTCGAACTCTAAGTCTCTCACCCTCACATCAGTATAAGATTTCTGGCGACTTTGTATAGTATTCAACCTCTCTTTAATAACCTCAACCTTCTCCATTGATTGGTGGACAAGGTCAGGCCCAATCAACTCTGTTTCTCCAACAGAAAATCACCCAACTAGTGACCTACATCTCCTCCCATACAATGCTTCATACTTAGCCATTTGAATGCTTGCATGACAACTATTGTTATATACAAATTCAATCAATGGTAAGTGATCATCCCAGTTTCCCTTGAAATCAAGAACATATGATCTCAACATATCCTCTAATGTCTATATTGTACGCTCTGCCCGGCCATCTATTTATGGATGAAAGGTTGTAATCAGATTCACTTTAGTACCCTATCCTTTTTTTAATGATCTCCAAATTTGGTGGGTGAATTGAGGTCCTCCGTCCGAGATGATAGACAAGGAACTCCATGCAACCTCACAATCTCTTGGACGTACAACCTGGCATACTCCTCCATAGTCTTAGTTGTCTTAACCGCTAAGAAGTAAGCCAATTTGGTCATCCTATCCACAATCACCCAAATCGAATGATGTTCTCGGTAGACCAATAATAAAGTCCATATTTGTCATGACCCAAGCCTAGGGCCTAGATGTGACCGGCGAATGGGGAACCCGAAGGAACCCCAAACAAGCCTCGTAGCATATCATTACACATCCTTGGTCACGAAAGCAATGCAAAACAACATAAGAAACATAAACAAGGGGAATAGGGACTAAGGCAGAGAGAGAGAGAGAGAGAGAGAGACATATTTATACTTAAATAGCTTGAATATCATAAGTGAGTCAAAGCTCAAGCATAATACATAACATATCCAATAACTCCTCTACTACATAGATAAGAGAAGGCCAAGACAAGTAATTAGGCTCACCCTCATAGCTAATATATACATAAAAGAAAGATAGTCCTAGAACATAGTATAAGAGAATAGTCATTGTCCCCAGAATGGAGGATTCACCAAAGGCTAACTTTAATAATCCATCTAGCAACAAGAAGAATCAATAGGAGCTCTGGTTCCTACATGGTAGCATCATGTTGGCATAGAGTATGCATTAGTACGTCTGAATGTACTGTGTGGGATGCAATGCAACAAGAGATAAGTTTCATAATCATCATGCTTAACAATAGACAATAGGCATGATACAATAACATGACATGTATGATCAATGCATAAGTAGAACATGCTTAAGTAACTCATACTCATATAGAAATCATATGTGTAGAAGAGACCAAGCGAGATTCCCAAATGTACAACCCTTTGGTAGGTTAGTGAAGATACCACCCTATCACTTAGGTGGATGAGTACTAACTCTCATCTAGGTTGGTGATAATGACATCCCATCACCAAGGTGGATGAGTACTAACCCTCATCTAGGTAAAATATTTCCATATTAAAAAAAATCCTCCTAAATATGTATTTTCTTTAGATGGAAGAATATAATTTTCTCCCCAAAAATTCCTCTTCTAATGATTGTTTCCTTATTTTTTTACTCCCTTTTCCACATTTATCTTTCAAGAAAATCGGCCCCTAAAAGGGATTTTATTTCCCTTTTGATAAAAATCACAACGGTCCTTTGTCATTTTTCTTGACTCTTCTTCTCCAAGTTGCTTCTTTTAAATCCTCTCTTCACGAGAGTCAAGAACACAGGGAATAGAACTTTCAACCACCTTTTATATATACATTTTCATCCTCTCCAAAGAGAGAGGCTAATAAACACAAAATTGTACAGTCACATCATATATATACATGAAAAGGGTTTCTTCACTAAGTTAAAAAGAAGAAATGATGTCGCTTGGAGTTTAACCACGATGAGTGAAGGAGTCAACTCTCTATTTGACATCGTATTTAAGAGGCCGCCGCATGAGCAACAGGGCTAACTTGCATTGTTTATCAACGTCCTTCATCACTCCAACCCCACAAAAAGTGTACCAAAATTGATTGGCATTGCTTGATATTCAATTACAACGAGTGGATGATCAACGCACAAAGCAAAGGTCGATTGAAGTCATCTCCTCAAGGGGACCAGGTATATTTTGGGACATGTATGAAGCACATATGTAGCTTTATAAAAATTAAAGAAACTCATTACTCCCTTATTTTCTAAGTTTTATGAGTCATCCTTTTTAAAAATCTAAAAGACTAGATAACTTTGCATTGGAATTCTTCGCTCATTCCTATTCTTTAGAAAAATGTATTAAATTCTTGAAATATTTCTTACAATCTAAATACCAGAAGTTTTATATGATCTTTTTTAATGTTGAAATATTTTGTAATTATTTTTTTCTTGAATTTAAGAATTTAGAAAGGTTGATCATAAAAAAATGAAATAAAGGGAGTGACATCACATTGGGCCCTTTTTAGCTTCGCCATATACTTCTCTCTCTCTCTCTCTCTCTCTCTCTCTCTCTCTCTCTCTCTCTCTCTCTCTCTCAATTTTAACTTTGTGTGTTGGCGAGTTATTTAAATTCATATGTTGCACGATGTATTTAAGCATTTGATTTAAAAGTGATCATATTAGTTCTCAATTCTGTACTTTTTATTATGACTTTTATTTTTACTTTTGAATTTTCTTCTTCTTTTATTCATATTATTCAACTACCTTAAGTATTCTATGGGAAGCAACCAGGTCAGTCTCTTCTTTTGTCATTAATATTATCTATTTTTATTTTATCTAGCAGTTTAAAAATATGCTTTTCTTGGTTAAATTAACAGAGTTTTATAACTTGAGTATTTTTATATCTTATTTATTGCTTGTCATAAATGTTAGAAATCTCATATCTAAACTTGACATTAAATGTCATTTTGTTTGGAACATAGATTTAATAAGTGATAACTTTCTAAGTTTTAAACCATATATATTTTCAACATGTGATAGTAAATAAGATATATATGATTTATTTTTTAGTGTATAATAAAATATTTTATCTCATGTTTTCTTTTTGTTTTATTTAGTTTCTTTGGTTATTATCCTTTCTTTTATTTATCTGATTATATTGCATGTAACTTTTTCACTTTAGAATATTACAAGAATGAGCTTTTTACGCTAATTGTGTGCCTATATTTATTATTCTAATTATATGTTTAGCCTTAAGATTTGATTATTCATTTAGCTTGATTGTAATTTTTCACCCCAACAAAAAATATGAGATACGGCTAGGACCTACATTTGTGGACCTCGAAGGGTGCCTAACACCTTACCCTCGAGGTAGCTTGAACTCTTACCCATTTTCTGGTGATTTAGACTTTGAGAATCAGTTTTTGGTTAGAATGGTGTCCTAATGCACCTTAAAATCATTAGGTGGCGTCTCTTCAATATTCTTCTAAAATCCCAAAAGAGTCATTTGCCACGACATCATCCAGGTTTCCATTTCTTTGTGTGAAAAATGGGGCACGACAGAATAGCAACTCTTCTGGGGATTTTAAGATTCTAACCATTACATGTTTTGTGTTTTATGTGGGTGTGACATAGGTGAAAAGACCAAAATACCCCTTGATTTAACTATGCATGGAACACGTCTTCCCATGCTCCATTCACAAATTCGAGACTGTATTTGTGATTGGCATGAAAAATTGAGTGAGAAAATGATCTCGACTTGATTTTAGAGCAACCGACGCGAATTAAAATTTTCGCTAATTTTTTTAGACGGTGAGGTTTCTGCGCTCAAAGCGTGATGCGCCAGGGACGCGAAACCACACTTAAGTTTTTTTTGTTATTTTCAATGGGAGGAGAATTTTGCGTAAAAAAAAGAGAAGACCACATGTCTGCGCCCCTGGCGTGATGTGGACATGCTATATTAAGTAAAATACACATGTCCTCGCCCCTCACGGACATGTTGTATTTTGCAGCAACTTTTTCTTTAAGTGAGAAGGAGCAGTTTCGACCTTTCCCACCCTCTTTAGACCTTAAGTAGTCTATTTTCACCTGAATAACTCATAAAAATGTAGTGTTCTTCATTAACGTTAAAGTAAGTTTAAGCAAACCCAATCCTAGAATCAAAAACTTAGTTAGCTCTTTCAAGAATCTCTCAAGTTCTTCCAAGAATTTGAATCCTCGGATATGTAAGGCCCTTCAGAAGTCACTATATTATTATTCTAGTATCTCAAATCCCTAAATTACATTCAAGCTTTTGGTTACAATGTGAAATCAAGATTTTTCCTGCAGTATTAGTTAATTCCATCTAAATATTGGTTTATGCATCGTTTTTAATATAGAATCATGTCTTTCACTGATTTTAGAATGAAGTTACACTATAGAACAAGATTCACTGTTATTGATATATTCTTGAGAATCTTGCATCTATTTCAAGAAAAGAAAAGCTAGCATATGTATAGTTTGAATCAAGTAAAGAAGTATTTTGAGATTTCTTTTGCACTTTAGCTGACAACCCAGTATGTTTTGAAATACTTGAAAAGATATTAGTTGCAGACAAGCTAATGAGTATAGATGAGAAAGACAATTGAGTTGGGCCAAGTTGCCAAAAGACCAAAGATATATTAAGAAGTGTTATTTCTCAAAGATATGGGCCATATACAAGTATTTTTGGGAGTAGTATTGAGCATCGATATGAGTGGGAGTAGAATTAATAGCTTGAACTCATAAAATACGTAGCCACTGTAGGATAGGATTGTACCTAGGTATAACTCCTCACTTGCCACTGAGATGGTCCAATTTTGGGATATATCCACTCGCCTAGTCTTTCGTCCCCTACCCAGCAAAGTATGGTACGACTCTTGTAGCGTGGGTAAGACATTATATCATCACTAAGCTCATAGTGGTAATTGTCTATTAGAGAAAGTCCCCAAGTTAAAAAAAGTTATGTTTTATACAGATTTTCAGTATGTTTACTTCTAGCATGTTTATTTTCAGCATATACAGTAATTATTAATTATGTTATTCTATTTTGAGATATGACTATGTACTTTTAAATGTTGTATCACCCCGGTCCCTATTTTGGCCATCTTACATACCGGACATTCTATGTACTAATGTCCTTAGGACTTGCATCATTTTATGATATAAACGTAGGTGACAGAGCTCCTCAGTAGCCACTATGTTAAGGACCAGACATCATCCAGACTTTGGTGAGGCCTTTTCTCAGTTAGAGGCTCTTAAAGTTATTTATGTTTCTTTCAACATTTGTTTAAGTTATGGCTACTTTGGGCCTATCCCGATAGTCTGTTCTGACTATTCTAATAGAGGTTCCATAAACTATGTCATATAGTTCAATTCTTGTTTGATTGATTTAACTGTTGCACTATTTCCCCTTTCAGTTTATTCAGATAGTTTAGTAGCTTTATGCTTTTTATTTAAAGACTTTCCATAATTATTTAAGTCTTCCGCTAAGTAAGTAGCCAGGCCAAATGATTCTCTTTGGACCAGCAGTGGTTCTGAGTGCCAGTTATGTCCAGGGTGTAGGCTCAGGATGTAAAAACTTAGTATCAGAATATAGAGTTCAAGAGTCCTTGGGAGTCTATGGAACCATGTCTAGTAGAGTCCGCATTATAGGTGTGAAGCGTGCCACATTTATAATGGAGAAGCTACAGGACATTAGGAAGTATCACCATTAATTGATATTCTTTGTCTCGTGCTTTAGAGTTTACCTCTGTTAAGTCCCTCCTAACTCATGTTCTCACATCGTGTTTTTTAGATCATGCCTCCATGCAGATCCAATAGACCAGTAAGGGGGAGAGGGCACCAGTTAGGAGAAATGCAAACCAGCCTGGCCTAGATCCTGAGGGACCTAGAGGTCCAGCTGTGCCTGTTGAACAACCACAATAAGAAGAAATCTCCATTGCTAAGCTCCTCCAGGCCATATAAACCTTAGATCAGGTGGTCACTACTAAGGAAGCTCGCCAGGGAGATGTTAGGAATGATGGGTCGGATACCGCCAGTGTTCATGAGTTCCTGAGAATGAACCCACTTAAATTCACGAGGTCTAATGTGAAGGAGGATCCTAAAAAATTTATTGAGGAGCTTCATAAGGTCTTCTAGGTTATGAAAATTAGTAATACTGAGCGGGTTAAGTTGGCTGCCTACTAGCTCAAAGGGGTAGCTAAACTCTAGTTTGATTAATAGAGAGGAAGTAGGGTAGATTGTGCGCCCGCTGTTAGTTGAGCAATGTTTGAGGAGGCCTTTCTAGGAAAGTACTTTCCCAGAGACATGAGGCAGGCAAAGGTGAGAGAATTCCTGAATCTAAAATAGGATAATATATCTGTGCGGGAGTACAGCCTCAAGTTCACTCAGTTATCCCATGATGCTACCAGCTATTGTGATGGACATGCGTAATAGGATGGACTTGTTTGTTTCAGGACTCTCTTGGATGACTAAGAGGAAGGGAAGGAATGCTATGCTGATCGGGGACATAGACATAGCCAACTTAATGACATATGCGCAGCAAGTAGAGGAGGAGAAAATGCAGGAGAGGGAAGAGTTGAAAAGTAAGAAGGCCAAGACATCAGGCCAGAGGACAGGTAAGAAAGGGTTGGAGGTGGAAATCACCTATCCTTCAGCCAAAAATATCTGGACCAGCACCTTTCTCTGGTAGTGCACCTACACCAAGGGTTAGGAATAAGCAAGGATCAAAGCACCGAAGGTTCCAAGGTAGCCAGACGCTGGGTAGTATTGCTCAAGGATCGAACCCTTATCCTATTTGCGGGATGTGGCAGGTCTCCTCCCAAAGAGTGCCTTATGGGCACAAGTGGTTGTTTAGAATGTGGTCATGTGGGATACTTCTTGAAGGATTATCCTAACAGGGGGCATAACATGAGAGATAATAGATCACAGTCAGTCTCTTCAGCACTACAGGGTAAGCCACCTCAGAGGGGCACTACATCAGGAGCAGGCGGGGGCACAAACTACTTGTATCTGATGACCACTAGACAGGAGAAGGAGAACTCACTGGATGTGGTTACCTTTGTGCTCAAAATCTTTACCTATGATGTCTATGCATTGGTAGACCCAGGTTCCACATTGTCATTTGTGATCCCATATGTGGCTATGACGTTTGGGGTCAATCCAGAAGGTTTTCCTGAGCCTTTCAACGTTTTAACTCCTATTAGAGAGTCTATTTTAGCCCAAAGAATTTATAAGGGCTTTTTCAAGTCTCAGTCTATCATAATACTATTGTAGCTGATTGGTGGAGTTAGAAATGGTAGATTTTGATGTCATCTTAGGCATGGACTTGTTACATGCTACTTATGCTTCCATAGATTGCAGAACTAGAGTAGTCAAGTTCCAGTTTCCTAACGAACCCAGTCCTAGAGTGGAAGGGTAGCTCACTTTCTCCTAAGGGTCATTTTGACTCATATATAAAAGCTAGAAAGTTAATTTCTAAAGGGTGCATATATCACCTAGTTAGAGTTCAGGATTCTCGTGTCGAGGCACCATCTCTTTAGTCAGTCCCAATTGTGAATGAGTTCCCAGAAGGTTTTCCTAAGGATCTTCCTAAGGTTCCTCCTGATAGGGGGATAGAATTTAGGATAGATATCCTCCAAGAAACTCAGCCTACATCTGTTCCTCCATATCTTATTGCTCCGTCAAAGCGTAAAGATTTGAAGTTGTAGCTGAAAAATCTCTCAGATAATGGTTTCTAGACCAAGCGTCTCACCTTGGGGTGGTCTAGTTCTCTTCATGTGTAAGAAGGATGACTCTCTTCATATGTGTATAGATTACCATCAGTTGAATAAGGTCACCATAAAGAATAAGTACCCACTTGCCAGAATTGATGACTTATTTAACCAACTTCAGGGTGCTGCTTGTTTCTCCAAAATAGATCTCACATCTGGGTATCACTAGCTTAATGTTAGAGAAAGAGATATTCCTAAGATAGCTTTCAGAACCCGCTATGGCCATTACGAGTTCTTGGTCATGTCTTTTGGACTGACAAATGCACCAGTAGCGTTCATGGAACTTATGAATAGGGTGTTGAGGTCGTATCTAGATATGTTCATTATTTTGTTCATAGATGACATCTTCATATATTCTCTTAAAAAGGAGGAGCATGTTGACCATCTCAGAATTATCCTTCATACCCTTAAGGATCAGCAACTTTATGCCAAATTCTACAAGTGCGAGTTCTGGTTGGCATCTGTGGCATTTCTGGGGCACATTGCGTCTGGTGAAAGTATTCAGGTCGATTCCCAAAAGATTAAGGTAGTGAAGAAATGGCCAAGGCCCACAACTCCAATGGAGATAAGGAGTTTCTTGGGCTTGGTGGGGTACTACAAATAGTTTGTAGAGGGATTTTCTTCGATCTTAGCTCCTTTGACTAAGCTGACTCAGAAAAAAGTTAAGTTTGTATGGTCAGAAGCTTGTGATAAGAGTTTTCAAGAGTTGAAAACTAGGTTGACCACAACCCTGGTCTTATCCCTACCTAATGGAAATGATGACCTTGTGGTATATTGCGATGCTTCTAGAGTAAGATTGGGATGTGTACTGATGCACAGAGGAAAGGTGATAGCATATGCCTCCGGACAACTTAAGACCCATGAGAAGAACTGCCCAACTCATGATCTTGAGCTGGCTGCTATGATGTTTGCTCTAAAAATCTGGAGACACTATCATTATGGTGGGAACAAGGAAGTATTCACGGACCATAAGAGTTTCTAGTATGTATTCAGCCAGAAGGAGTTGAACTTGAGGCAGAGAAGGTGGTTGGAGTTGCTGAAAGATTATGACATGAGCATTTTCTACCACCCAGGTAAAGCTAATGTAGTATCTGATGAACTTAGTAGGTCGACCATGGGGAGTACCACTCACATGGGAGATGAAAAGAAAGAATTAGCTAAAAGAGGTGCATAGACTAGCCCATTTGGGGGTGCAGATTGAAGATTCCGATAAAGGTGGTGCCATGATTAGAAATGGGCCTGAGTCATCCTTAGTAGTGGAGTGAAAGAAAAGCAAGACAGGGATCCTATCCTCCTCCAGCTGAAAGAAAATGTTCAAAAACTGAAGGTATTAGTGTTTGCCAAAGGGGGAGATGGAGTCTTGAGGTACCAAGACAGGTTGTGTGCACCAAGGTTTGACAGTTTTAGAGATAGGTTCTTGGTTGAAGCTCATAATTCCAGATACTCTATTCACCTTAGAGAAACGAAGATGTATAGATATTTGTGAGAAGTCTATTGGTGGGGTGGCATAAAGAAGGACATTGCAAAGTTCGTATCTAGGTGTCCGAATTGCCAGCAAGTTAAGATAGAACACCAAAGGCCTTGTGGTGTAGCCTAGAACATTGAAATTCTAGAGTGGAAGAGGGAGTTTATTAACATGGACTTTATAATAGTTTTACCTCAATCCCTTAGACAACATGACTCAATACGGGTTATAGTTAACAAGATGACCAAGTCAACTCACTTTATACTAGTCAAGACGACTGATACAGGTGAAGGCTATGCCAGACATTATCTTAAGGAGATTGTTAAGCTGATGGGGTCCCTTTATACATTATTTCACATGGGGGAACTCAGTCCACAACACAGTTTTAGAAGTCCTTTCAGAAGAGACTTGGTACAAAGGTGAATCTTAGTACAGATTTTCATCCGTAGATAGACGGACAAGTAGAGCAAACTATATAGATCCTTGAGGATATGTTGAGGGTTTGTATGATAGAGTTTAAAGATAACTGGGATGATGACTTACCCTTCATTAAGTTTACCTATAGTAATAGCTTCCAGGCCAGCATACATATGACACTATATGAGGCCCTTTATGGGAGAAGGTGTAGATCACCTATTAGGTTTGTGAGGCTGGTTTGGTAGGACCTGATCTAGTCCACCAGGCTATGGAGAAGGTAAACGTTATCTAAGAAAGGCTAAAGACAGCCCATAGTCGGCAAAAGTCATATATTGATGTTAGGAGGAGTGATTTGGAATTTGAAGTAGGTGATTGGGTGTACCTTAAGGTATCACCAATGAAACGAGTTATGAAATTCAGGAAAAAGAGGAAACTCAGTCCACGATATATTGGGCCTTACAAGATTCTGAAAAGAGTTGGTAGTGTTGCTTACGAGGTAGAGATACCAGCAAAATTAAGTGTTATACACCTAGTGTTTCATATTTCTATGCTTAAGAAATGCTTAGGAGATCCCTCTGAAGTTGTCCCTGTTGAAAGTGTGGGAACTAAAGATAATTTGTTTTATAAAGAGACCCCGACGCAAATACTAGACCGGTAAGTTCATAAGTTAAGGACCAAGGAGATTGCTTTAGTAAAGGTTTTGTCAAGGAACCGATTCATTGAAGAAGCTACATGGGCAACAGAGGAAGATATGAAGGCTAAGTATCCACACATGTTTGTTGGCCTAAATGAGGACTTTGAAAGTAAGTTTTCATAATTTATCTCGAAGATTTATATTTGTTAAATTCGGTCATTTTGTGATTTGATCTAAGTTTTGTTCATCTCATTTTCATTTGAGGACGAATGATCCCAAGGGGGACATATTGTGACACCCGGTGAAAAGACCCAAATACCCCTAGAATTGACCATGCACGTAATGCATCTTCCCATGCTCTGTTCACAAATTCGAGATCGAATTTACGCCTAGCATAAAAAATTGAGTGGGGAAATGGTCTTGACTTGATTTTAGAGCAACCGAGGTGAATAAAACTTTTAACTAATTTTTTCAGACAGTGAGGTTTTTCGTGCCCATGGTACAATGCGCCAGGGACGCAAAACCACACTTAAATGTTTTTTTGGTTATTTTAGATGGGAGAAGAATTTCAGGAAAAAAATGTGAAGTGCACTTGTTTGTGCCCCTGGCGCAATGCGGGCATGCTATATTAAGTTCAATACACATGTCCGTGCCACTGGCGCGATGCAAACATGTTTTGTTTCGCAGCAACTTTTTCTTTAAGGAGGGGTAGTTTCGACCTTTTCCACCCTCTGTAGGCCTCAAGTAGTCGGGTTTCATCCGATTAACTCATAAAAAAGTAGTGTTCTTCATTAATGTTAAAGTAAGTTTAAGCAAACCCAAGCCTAGGATCAAGAACTCAGCTATGGCTTTCAAGAATCTCTCAAATTCTTCCAAGAAAGAATTTAATCCTTAGGTATGTAAGGCCCTCCAAAAGTCATTATATTATTATTCTAGTATCTCAAATGGTTACACTGTGAAATCAAGATGTTTTCTCCAGTATTAGTTAATTCCATCCAAATGTTGGTTTATGCATCCTTTTTGATATAGAATCATGTCTTTTTACTGATTTTAGCATAAAGTTACACTATTGAAGAAGATTCACTGTTATTGATATATTCTTGAGAATCTTGCATCTATTTTAAGAAAAGAATGGCGAGCATATGTATAGTTTGAATCAAGTAAAGAAGTATTTGAGATTTCTTTTGCACTTTAGCTGAATAACCCAGTATGTTTTAAAATACTTGAAAAGACATTAGTTGCAGAAAAGCTAATGAGTACAGATGAGAAAGTTAGACACATAAGTTGGGCTAAGTTCCCGAAACACCAAAGATATATCAAGAAGTGCTATTTCTTAAAGATATGAGCTATACACAAGTATTTTCAGGAGTAGTATTGGGCACTGATACGAGTGAGAGTAGAATTAATAAATTGAAGTGATAAACTACGTAGCCAGCGTAGGATAGGATTGTACTTAGGTACAACTTCTCACTTGCCACTGAGATGGCCCAGTTTTGGGATAGATCCACTCCCCTAGTCCTTCGTCCCCTACCCCGGCAAAGTACAGGATGGCTCTGGCAGCATGGGCAAGATATTGTATCATCACTAATCTCATTATGGTGGTTGTCGGTTAGAGAAACTCCTTAAGTTAAAGCAAGTTACGTGTTTTATACAGATTTTCATTTATGTTTACTTCCAGCATGTTTATATTCAGCATACAAAGTAATTATTACTTATGTTATTCTATTTTGAGATATGACTATGTACTTTGTAGTATTGCATCACCTCGAGTTCTTGTTTTCGCCATCTTACATACTATACATTCCACGTACTGACGTCATTATGACCTACATCACCTTATGATGCAAACACAGGTGACAGAGCCCCTCAGCAGCCACTTTGTTGAGGACGATACATCACCAAGTCTTTGGTGAGGCCTCTTCTCAGTCAGAGGCTCTTAAAATTATTTATTCTTCATTCAGCATTTATTTCAGTTCTGGCTACTTGGGGCCTATCCCGATAGTCCTTTTAGTCTATTCTAGTAGAGGTTCCATAGACTATGTGTTAGATACTTTAGTTTTAGTTTGATTGATTCAACTGTTGAACTATTTCCCCTTTCAGTTTATTTAGATAGTTTAGTAGCTTTATGCTTTTTATTTAAAGCCTTTCCACGATTCTTTAATTCTTCCGCTGAGTAAGTAGCAAGGCCAAGTGGTTCTCTTAGGTCCAGCAATGGTTCTAACTGCCAGTTACGTCTATGGTGTAGGCTTGGGGCGAAACAGTGGGATAATTTTCTTTATGTGTTTATATTTGTCTTTTTATTATTTATTTACTTGTTTAATGTATATTATATTTCTTTTCCTCTTTATTATGCTAGAACTCTTTTTTTTAAAATCCATTCATTTTCTTTTATTGTTGAACTACAGCTGACCTGATTCCCGTTTAAGATGGACGCATAGGTGCTCTTATGGGGCTCAATCATATCATTATAAAACTATCTCCCTTTTTGAGTACAACTGGGACAGAATTCTTGAGAGGATCTCAAAGATACTATTGATAAGCATTTCTAGATACTCAAGCTTGACATGACAACAAATTGGGGTAGAAATTTTTGTGAGGTCCTTAAAAATTTCATCCCAAGGTCGCACGTGAACACATTCAAACTGGGTTTTAGTTCAAGAACAAAAAATCTATGATTGAAATGGAAAGCAAAAGACGAGTTGAGGTACGAATCAGTCTCCTCTTTTAAAATATATATTTTTTTGAGTGCGGGAATTACAAGTATAAAAAGGTGCCCAAGACTAAGCACTGTCCTTCGGAAGTTGATTGGTCAATCCCTACCTTTCAAGAACCTGCCCAAAGCTAAGCATTGTCATTTGAAATTCGATTGGTTAAGCTCTACGTTTTCGAGAAGCTACCCGAGTCGAAGAACTTTCCTTCGAAAGTTGATTGGTCAAGACCTACCTTTCATCAACCTGCCAAAGCTAAGCACTATCCTTTGGAAGTTGATTGGCTAAGCACTACCTTTCGAGAAGTTTCCCGAGGCTAAGCACTTTCCTTCAGAAGTTAATTCGTCAAGATCCACCTTTCAAGAAGTTACCCTAGGCTAAACATTGTCCTTTGGAAGTTGACTGGTTAAGCTCTACCATTCAGGAAGCTACTCGAAGCTAAGCACTGTCCTTTGAAAGTTAATTGATTAAGCTTTTATCTTTCAAGAAGTTAACCGAGGCTAAGCACTATCCTTTGGAAGTTAATTGGTACAGCTCTACCATTCAAGAAGCTACCTGAAGCTAAGCATTGTCCTTTGGAAGTTGATTGGTCAAGACCTACCTTTCAAAAACCTGCCCAAAGCTAAGCACTATCCTTTGGAAGTCAATTGGTTAAGCTCTACCTTTAGAGAAGTTGCCCGAGGCTAAGCACTGTCCTTCGGAAGTTGATTGGTCAAGCCGTACCTTTCAAGAACTTGCCTAAAGATAAGAATTGCCCTTTGGAAGTCAATTAGTTAAACTCTACATTTCGAGAAGCTGCCCAAGGCTAAGCACTATCCTTCAGAAGTTGATTGGTCAAGCCCTACTCTTCACGAAGTTTCCCAAAGCAAAGCATTGTCCTTCAGAAGTTGATTGGTTAAACTCTACCTTTCGAGAAGCTACCCAAAGCTAACACTGTCCTTTGGAAGTCGATTGGTTAAGCTCTATCTTTCGAGGAGCTGCCCGAAGCTAAGCATTGTCCTTTAGAATTTTATTGATTAAGCTCTATCTGTCACGAAGCTACCCAAGGCTCAGCGTAGTTCTTTGGATTTGATTGGTCAAAGCTCTACTTTCAAGAGGCTACACAGGGTCAAGCACCGTCTTTTAGACATTGGATGGGCTAAGCATATCCCTCCTAAACAAATATGATTTCTTACCTCTTTTGTATTTCTTATATTAAGTTTACAGATCTCTATATTTATGAATTAACCATTTCATTTAGACGTATTAGAAATTGCAGGTATCGAAGGCCTCTAATTTCTTGAACGTAATTCATTATTCCTACCTAATTGCATTGACATATGCCTTCCTTGCACTTTTTCTTGACACATCGTTGATACCGTCTATGCCTTAACCTTCCCAATTCTAACTAATATCATTCCTTCTTCAAATCCCGCACCGTCGATGTTATTTTTAGGAATTTTATTCGTTCCTAAATCCAGAACTACACATGGCCAGATTCTTGTAAAACCAAATATATGTAGGTGACTTGAAGCCGAAGTCTAGGCCTTAATATTTTTCTAATCCTATTCATTTTTCCCTCCAATAATATTTCATTGGTCGGATAAAATTGGCTACTCCGTCAACTTTCTTTGCTCGACAATTCATCCTTCATTCTAGAGCAAAGAAGGGGCAGCTATTGACACCCAGTTTTGACCCACCTTAATTTTTTTTATGTTATTCGACTATTAAGCATTTAAAAATTTTATATTTTTATTATATGTATAAGTTTATATTTATTTTTTACCCAAAAATTGTATACTTTTT